>AYEL01008411.1:0-18241 GCA_000484575.1 Olivierus martensii | reverse complement strand
GGGGGGCGTGGTCAACTCGGGTTCAGCTAGGCAGTCGAGTCTCCGCCACGAAAGGGAATAGACACCTTCTCTTCACAGTTGAGGACCCACCAAGCTTGTGTGTCGACCGATAAACTATTGAACTGAGTGACAGAGCCAAGACCGAATCGGACATTTCATCAGAAGGAAGCAGAGCATCCTCCCACTTTCTTTGTGAAAGCAGAAAGAACAAAGGTATTTATCCTCCTTGGGTGATCTATGTAATTAACTGTAAAGAACTCTCTCTCACAATAAACATGTTAATAATTGTTGAAACTGGTGTCTGAGTCAGTTCTGTGTCGGAGCACTCCGTCGTTCTCCGGTCCGACCTACGCTAAGTCCACCATCGCTCAAAAGGTTAATTCCTGACCGGTCAACTAAACCCTGTTAAGCGCCACCTGGCGGTCTCACACTTCAGATAATAATCTACTTCCCTAGAAGTTTGTAGACTGCATAAATTTTTGCCATAGTTTATTAATTTTTTAATTTACTCATAATAAAAAATATATAGGATAATATTTTTAATGTTAAAGCATCATTCCCAAAATCTTAAAATTATAAAATGAATTCTTTAATTATGATTCATAATTATACGATTTCTGAAATATATATATATATGTATGTTATATATATATATGAAAAGTGCAAAAATGTGTGAGAAATGATGCATGTATTTCTCACACATTTTTGCACCTTTTCATGAACAATACATATGTATAGTTTCTTCATATATTTCATAAAAGTTTCTGAAATGATAAATATCTTATCCATTAATATTTTGAATTTCTTTAATCTGAGTTGAATTGATATTCATTTAAATTACTATAATGAACCATTATTGATATAGAAATTTTCTTTTACAGGAAATTTATAGGATTATAGGATTATTTTCTTTTACAGGAAATTTATTTATAGGAATCGGTGCAGTGGTTCGACTGCAAAAGGGATATCCAGCCAACAACATTTCTCCATACATATATATGATTCATACAATTACATAAATACAATTCATTCTTAATATTTTGCATATGATTCATACAATTACATAAATATAATTCATTCTTAATTTTTCGCGGCACACCTTCAAAGATTTGGCGGCACACTAGTGTGCCCCGGCACAGTGGTTGAGAACCACTGCCTTAGGGCTTAGAGAATTAGTGGAAAACAAGGAAATTGATGTTCGATATTTAAAAACGGACTTGATGATGGCCGATCTATTAACGAAAGTATTAAGTAAATCTAAGCATATTAGTTGTGTTAGCACGACGAAGTTGTAAGAAGGCAATCTCAGCAAACAATTGAAGAGAAAACTTCAATAGGAGGAGTGTTATGATGATGTCAATGAAGTTAATGGATTTCAGTGTGCTCATTTGCGGCCTTTAATCTAAGACAGGCGTACTCCCTTATAGAGATGTGTGATACAAAACAAAATATCGTATCGGAGATATTCGATATGGATTTTCATACTATATTTGAAATCGCGATATTTTGGGATGATATCGAAAATATCGCGATATGATATTTAGGGAAAAAACGAACAACAATTTTTTTTAAAACTCGTTTATTTGCCAGATGTGATTAAAATCATCAGAAATTTTGATTTCTATTGCTGATTTCAGCATCAAAATCGTTGAAATTAATTCAGGCTTCAATCTGCTTCTTTTTATACATACCACTGCACTTGCCTTATTAAACAAACGTTCAGGCACTGATGTGGCTGATATAATCAAATACTTCAGTGGTCAAAGTCCACTTTTATTTTCAATAAACTTAAAAAATATATGTATTAATTTGATTAACTGAACTAGACTTGTTCTTTTGGGGCCTCATAATAATGTTGCGCCTAGGGTCTCCAAAAGTATAAAGTTGGCCCTGGATATTGCCCACCTATCATTTGATGAAAAACAAAATCATTTAAATTATTAGCAAATATAATAATTTGTATTATTAAGGTGTCCTCTTGTAATTTTTTCTGAATCTACGAAGAAATCTTTTTAACACTTTATATCCATTTATACTGTCGTTACATAACAAATATGAAAATTAGTTGCATAATACTATCGGCCGTATTCACCACAGTGGATTAATACTCGGATCCATGATCATTCCCATTTTTCGTATTCACAACAACAAATTTCGAGGGTTAATATCCAACAGTGAGTGGTTATCTATTCTCTGTTCAACGAAAGTTGACTTGCCTTATATGGTCATGGTATAATGGGTTGTATGAGCCAGTCCACCCAATAGGATTCTCAGTTTCGTTCAGCCAATAAGGAACCTAACCTTCGTTGCAAAGATTTTTCTGTCTATGGTTATTTCACTTAAATGATACAAAATAATAATTTACATATCCTATAATATATTAATATTTAATTATTTTTATAAAGATTAAATGTTAAATAAATAAAATAAAACGAACATCGTCATCCAGCACTTGATAGTGATGGGTTGCGAATGGAGTCGCGAGTGTTCGACTCCAGAAGCCTAAGAGTCGAAGGAGTCGAGTGGAGTCGATTCCTTACACGGTTTCGGTTTGCACGATTTTTTCAGGAACATATCTACCGTGTAAATCGAGGGCTGAGTGTATATTCATCATAAAATTTCTAGCCAAAATTTTATATAGGTATAACACATTTTTAAATCATTTATGTATTTATAGGACTACACAAATTACATATACTGAATATTTTGTTCTGAAATTTAAATATTTCTTTTTTTCGAATAACTGAATATAACTACATAGAGTGGATATCATTATGTACTGTATTTACATAAATGTGTTCTCATTAACTCATTTTCTTAAGTGAGTTTTCATCATTATGTTTTTCCCTGCTAACCCTCGTGACGTCACTTCCGCTTCCGCTTCTATATTCGCACTTTCGAAAGATCTTACTACTCTCATATAAATGTAAGATACATTTTAATTTATTTATTTTATATTAACTGAATTTTTCCGTGTTTATTTTTAAAGATAGGCCCGGTTATTTTTCATTTTTACATTAAAAATATTTTTGGAAGATTAATTCTTATCGTTTCTATAATCCTAGAATGCCCTTTAAGAAATAGACTGGTCCACAATTTTTATACTCCGAATCGGTTTTTTCACATCTTTGGAACAATAACTTTAATGTTATTCAGATATATGGTAAGATCTGTATTAATTTTCTTATTAAATTTATAAATTATATTTTTATCTTTGTAAAAATTTCTATTTAACTTTATAGACCGAACGAGATGTTTTTAAATGGAACAATAAAAAGTATCTGAAAACTCCGTTTCTTGTTTCAGAAGATAAATCCATTGGAAAATTTAGAAAATGGTTTTCACAGTTTTACAGCGAAAATAGTCTACAGTTGAATGAGAATATTCTCACTTGGTGACAATGGAACAACAATATTAGTTCCGAAGATGTTTTATTTGATTTTACATTTAAAATTTATATAAAAATCTAATAAACTTTACAAATATTAAAATTTATGAATTAAAACAAAAATATTCAAGTATAGTATTGTATAATTAATTTTATTCATATCCACTACCCACTGTTTAATCCTTATATCCAAAACAAAATCAAGACCCAGCCCTCCCAGTTTAGAATTTTGCGATTTTTTTTTTCTTTTCGATAGTTTGAAAATCATTAGTATCTGTGCCCTTTAGATATTTTTATTTTCACTGTTTAGGATCCAGAATCAAAACATTGGATTCAACTTTATATTACCCTGTTTATGTGAATCTATTAATAAGACTATTCATAACATATCTATCTATATACTTCAATACAGTACTTATTATCAATCAAATTAGTATAAATAAAAATTTTAAACATAAACATGACTTTGAAATGACATCTTTGTTTACGTTTAGCAATTATGTATTGCAATTACAGAATTATAATTTTTGATTTCTTTTATTTTCACTGTTTAGGATCCAGAATCAAAACATTGGATTCAACTTTATATTACCCTCTTTATGTGAATCTATTAATCAATAAGACTATTCTTAACATATCTATCTATATATACTTCAATACAGTACTTATTATCAATCAAATTAGTATAAATAAAAATTTTAAACATAAACATGACTTTGAAATGACATCTTTGTTTACGTTTAGCAATTCTGTATTGCAATTACAGAATTATTCATAATTTTTGATTTTTTGAAGCTTCATTCATATATAAGCAAAGTGGCTCGTATATCACGAACTTACGGAACTTATCCCTCGCAATAGGGGATCAACTGCATAATACTTAATGTAATGAAATGCTTAAACTTTGTAGTTACCTTATCGAAATTTGATAGGATTTTAAAATAAGAATTTATTTATAAAAGTTGATAGCCTACTAATTTTTATAGGGATTACCACATAGTTTTCCTATATTAATATTACAGTTGTGCAATATTAGATAATAGTGTTAAAAATTGCATTCTCTACAATAATTCTAAGCAAGTTTTATCATCAAAGCGTATCAATAATATAATTACTGTGCTAATCATAAGGTAGGGGCACTATTCACCTACCTTATGATTAGAACGATTGGTGAAACAAATATTCACCAATCGTTCAAATTATTAGCAATATAATTAGTTGTGTTATGATGCCCATTATCGTTTTTATCTGAATCCGACACTGATTCTAATTATCGAATTTATGCGAATTTTGGCCAAACAGAGCCAAAAATTAAATTTTACTTGTTAAATTAAATATTATTCGTATTGTTTAAATATTTTTCTGATATTCGATTGTATTCTTACTGTTTAGTTTGATTTTCTTAAAACATTTTTCAGAATATATTTGAATTTAATGAAATATAAATAAAAATTTTAACTTACACCATCGAATATTTAGTAAAAATGTTATATAAATTACCAGTATAAAATTATTCAGGTTTATTAATTTTATCCTTTGTTGATGAAAACAATTCAAAGTTATAATTTTTTTTTTATAGCATGTAGGAAATTAAATAGAGAATTTATGATGTAATAAATATATAGCCAATATTGGTGTTTTACATATCCTGATTGATTTTTCTTATTCTTCTATTATAGGTACCCTTTCATTATTTTTTAATGTAGTGAAAGAAACTGAATATTTCTACTGTTTGCAAATTTACAAAAAAATCTACAAAGGTAGGTTTTCACCTGGCCCATTCACCTGTTTCAGGATATTGAGGAGACAAAACATAAATTTTAACCGTTCTAAGAAAGTCGATAATTATAAACATTCGTAACATTTTAACAACTGAAGTTAGGTAGTTCAGAAATTCGTACACAAAGTCATTTTAATAGCGGAATATTTTTACTGAAGTTCGTAAAATTTTTATCGTTTATTCATAAATTATTAGTTGGATGTATGCATAATCGCGCATACAAAATGGTTTCCTTTTATGCACTAAATTTTTTCTTGAAAACAACTTAAAATTTGTAGAATGCTTACAATTCTGTTTATATATACTGTACATAATTTATAGAATTAAGTGGAATAATAAAGATATAAATTAATTTAGAGAGAAATTTCTTCAATTCCTAAAGGAATTTTATTAAATACATTAATCCTACCCAAGAAAACCAGTTATTTTTTTATATCTTTGATATAAAAATGTCTAGAAATAGAAAAAGTTTATTTTATTTCTTTGAAAACATGTCGAAATTCATTTCTTTGAAATTTATTGATAAAAGTGAATTTGTTTTAAACTTATGAATTCCTTTTTTTCAGCACTTTTAAATTAAGAAAAGGTATGTTACGTTAATTCAGAAACATCATGTAGATTCATGTAAATTTTTATTAATAATAGTGAAAATAAATTCAACTTTATTATAACTAAAAACTATTGAGAGATAATTGTGGCAGATATTAAGTCATACAAAGATCAATACTTAAATCTCAATATGAAAAATTCTATTTAGTAATATAAAATTGAGTTTGGAAGTTTATGTATGCAGTACATCTGTGTGCAATCCACAGTAATATAGTAATATATCAACATTATATATGACTGTTCAACTGCTATATGTATTTTAATGATATTAATGTATGCGGCAATACACAAAAAGAAAATTCATGGACTTGATACATTTCGTTTACCTATTATATATAATAATTTCTTGGGAAAGATTTGATGGTGTTTTAGAAAATAAATAATGCTATTTTATTTTGTAAGTAAAAGTTTTAAATATTAGTTAAAATTTAAAGGTATATATAAAAACGCAATTAAATTTTATAAATAATATTATATTTCATTCGTAAATAATAATTTATTAGCGAGAAATATAGTTTTAGAATATAAATACTTGCTGCCCTCTAGCGAACATAAATCGTACTTCGCTATTTCTAAATTCAGAATAAGAACAATTTAATTACAGTATCTTTCTTTTTACGGAATTAATAATTATTTGACTATTTACTTAATTTACTAATTATAATGAGTTATATATAATAAATTATTTTCTGAATGACAAAAATTTTCGGTTAAAAAAAAAACTTTTTATTTTTTTAATAAAAATTTAAATCACAGAAGATTCTCCTATATCATAATACTACTGATAAAAGCCATCTACTGTGATTTCATCTTATGCTCTAATTGTACCGCAACTTATTCATCTATGATTCCAAATCGGAGTTAAATCTAGATAATAGTTATTACCAAGTCATCGGTTCCAAAATGTTCCATTATATATATTTTCTAGATAATAAAGGAATTAAACTATTGATAGATCTTAAATAAACTCACCATTTACTATCATTTACTTAATACAATAATCATTTTAACATTGCAATGGAATATAGTCACTTAGTTATGCATATCATGGAACATTACCATCCGTTATGAGATGAGGAATTTTTATCAACTAACTATGAGAATCCATATTTGCGAAGATTCAAAAAATTCCATAAATTACAGATTTATTCGCATTAAATTCAAAAACACTTAGTTATGCATATCATGGAACATTACCATCCGTTATGAGATGAGGAATTTTTATCAGCTAACTATGAGAATCCATATTTGCGAAGATTCAAAAATTCCATAAATTACAGATTTATTCGCATTAAATTCAAAACCCGAAAATATTGATATTCGCTTGGATTGGCTACATCTTTACATGCTAATGACTAGGGTTTAATTTCGAGTTGCACTCTTTGGAAACTCTATTAAGGATTCTGATCCTAGTCTGTCGATCACCTTTCTTTCAATATAGCTAACCTCGTTGCAGAGGTAGGTTTACACGTGGGCTATCTACATAATGCAAAATAATGGAATGCTCAGATATATTACTTTAACTGTTTCGATAAGAATTCTATCTTCAGGAAGACTATAAGAAGTTTCTAAATTATAAACATTTGTGATTTTTGAATGGCTAAAAGTAGGGAGTTCAGAAATGCGCACTTAATAATCATCTTTAATAGGAAAAAACTTTTATTGAATTTCATAAAGTTTTATTAATTATTCATAAGTGATTTACTTAACATATACAGATTCGCGAACTCAAAAACATTTCCTTTTATGCATGAAGTCTTTTCTTGAATGCAGCTTAAAATTTATATCGATTGCTAAGCAAATTTTGTCTGTATACATTGTACAAAATTTATGGAATAAATTGATAGAATAAAGATATAATTAATTTAGAGAAAAAATTTTAATACACTTAAATAAATTTTATTAAATGCATTAAGCATATCCAAGAAAAGCAGTTATTTTTTCATATCCTTGGAAAATGTATCTAAATAGAAAAACATTTTCTACTTTTTGCTCAAGAGAAAACAAGATGAACTTAACTTCTCTCAAATTTGTTGTTAATGATGAATTTGTTTTAAATTTATGAATTATTTTTAAAGCATGAAGTCTTTTCTTGAATGCAGCTTAAAATTTATATCGATTGCTAAGCAAATTTTGTCCGTATACATTGTACAAAATTTATGGAATAAATTGATAGTAGCTCCGTATTGTCATCGTCCACAGGTTTTTGAACATTTTTTATCTTTTTTTCCTTCACCATGGAGACGACTCCACATTTAAGGTGAATGCAGGTTTCAACCTATCGATGGTGACTCTTCTTTAATTTCCGATAAAGCCAGAAATCTCTCTCTCGCAGCTAAATTCGCGTCTGCATAGCCGCACCCTTAGTTCTCCAGGTTCATCCCCCCTCTCTACATCATCAGCAACCTTGACCTGCTTCTCTCGGCCAATATCACCGTAATCTTCTTCTGGCTCAGAAAGAAGCTCACGTTCCAGCAGAACGACTTTTTGTTATATTTTGCACTTTTTTCTAACTCTGGATCTCGAATAAAGGATCTGGAAGGATTCAGAATTATATTCCTTCAAGCTTATCACCAATTCCTTCAATTGGCGCTGAAGCGATCTGTGGTCTTCATCACTGCAGAGATATCAGGGCATAAACATAGCTACTAGAGCTAGAAAGCTTCTGGGGGAAGTTGTATCATCAGTGTTTGGCACAGCTTTTGACATTTACGATATAACTAGAGCATCAATTGAACTTGAAAAATATAAAAAAAGAGCAGGTACCAATAATCCATGTACAGATAAAGAAATAAGGGACAACATTGCTGATGTTAATTTTTCTATTGTATCGACTGCTTGTGACTTTATTCCAGAGCCAGTCTCTAGTACTGCATGTGTGGCCTTTTGACTGCATTATTACAACAAATTTATTATGGTATAAGCAATATTATAGATTATGAAGAGAAATACGATACAACTCATGATTAAAATTGGAGGGGGCAGCCTCCTCCTGTTATATCTGTTCCTGAGCTTCCTGAACAAGACCTGCACAATCAAGCACCTCTCCAGGTCCATCCCCCCTCTCTACATCATCACCAACCTTGCCCTGCTTCTTTCGGCCAATTTGGAAAAGAGGAAAAAAGAAGTAGTTTAAAAACAACAAAAAAGTTGAAAATTCAGAAAAAGAAAAAAAATTCTCTCTGTATATACAGTACAAATTTTTTAAAAATAAAATCATAAAGTATTCATAAATTGTTGGAAGATTGTTTATTTTTTATAATATTATTTTTCTATTTGTAATATTTTAACCCTCTTAATTGCCTAACAAAGTTTAGGAATACTTCCAAATATGCTTAATTAAATCTGTAAGAAATATAAACATTACTTCATTATTTAAATAAATCATACAATTTCTCAAAACATCGAACTTTTATTGTAAAATGTTTGGTGATAAAGTTTTTTGAAAAAAATATAATTTCTTTCAAATAATGAAGTAATGCTTTTATTTCTTACAGATTTAATTATATTTGGAGAATCTATTAACTACGACATGCTATTAAGATAAGGTAGGGTGTAGTAGATCTGTGACGATAATGATATTTCTGTGGAAGTGTAAAATGATGTAAATTGTGACATCACGCTGCAAATTGGTTAGAGTTTTCCATCTCTATAATTAAAAAATTCTTATAAAATATAAAAGATTTAGGCTTCTCATAAATTTGGAGTATAACTAAAACTACAAATTTATAAAACAAATATTTGTGAATTGTTTAAAATAAAGAAGAGAAATGAAGTATTACATGGCTAAAAATAATAGTGTAATAGAATCGTACTTCTAAGAAAACACAGGCATCTTAGAAATTCTAAAAAAACACAGGTTGACATTATCGGGAAAAAGGTGAAAGATAATGTCAAAGAAAAGTTTCAGATGAAGAGAGAACTAAGCAGTCGATGTCAAGATTTCTCCGTGGGTGCGGTGTTGTTCGGCCTAGAGTTATGCCTAGGTCTTTCTTCCCGTGCGGTCCGGGTCCATCATTGATAGTGCCAAATCAGCGTTTTTATATAAACATCGGCGCTAATTTCAGTATTTCGCATTTTTGAAAAGGAATTTGTGTTGAGCCTGAGAGACTAAAGACAATTTATAAGGACTAAAGACTTTAAAAGGAAAGAAAAATTCATCACTCTGATTCTTCTGTATATTGTCATCATAAAAAAAGGTATTTATCCTCCAGAACGACTTGTACAACAGTTCTCTCTCTCAAATAAAGATGATGTAGCTGTCGTCACTGTATCAGAGAATTCAGAGGATTTCGTTCACCCATTCGAACTGATGCGCGATCGCCACATACGACCGCATTAGGCCTAAATGCCTGTACAATTCGTTCCGGCGGATCACAGCACTATAAGTGGCAGCCACTAGATAAAAATATCCCATGAGGATATGGCGCTTAACTAACCTAACGGAATGACAAGCTTAGGCCTTGCGTGTTCGTGGACTTATGGGTAAGGATGGGAGAATAGTAATTTTTCCCGATTAAAATGAACTAGGAGACAACTTAAAACAAATCAAAGATTTATTAAAGAAGGCAAGAGAGAAATTTTACAATTTTTTGGTCTTAGAATGGCACCCATACTAGGTTGAGATCAATAGGCTTGGAGATTTCTACAACGATAATGATATTAATCACTTCCAAAAAATCCTGAAGAGAGAAAAGCAATCAACACTGAACAAATTCTTTAAATGCCCCACAAACAGAAAATAAACATGATAGATGAAAATGCAAGACTGTATATATATATATATTATTGTTATTGCATATAAATAAACGTAGAAAGAAATTATATAATTATTTATTTATTTTTTGGGTATCCAGAACGAATTAATTAAATTCCCATAAAAATATATGGTAAATTGATGATCCGTTAACGAACAATTCGAGTAACGAACATCGTCTTTGAACGAATTATGTTCGTTAACCGATCACCCACTTATGTAATTCACATTGTTGCTATTCCAAAAAAAGGAAATATCGAAAGATATTTTCGAACAATGTTCTCCAATTATGAAAATGAATATCAGAAAGACTCTGAAATAAGAAAGACTCCGAAATAAGCAGAGCAAAAATTATAGATTTAAAATCGAACTTATATCCGAAATATGCAGAGCAAAAATTATAGATTTAAAATCGAACTTACTTCCACAACAAAATATGTTGGTAAAAATTTTAAGATTATCTCTTTCATCATTTAACAGTGTTTGGCATGTAAAATTTGAAAATGATTTTTTTTAATTTTATTTATAAAAATAAAAGAATTATAAAAAATTTTCTCAATTTATATACAATAAAATAATAATCAGCAACTGTGTGCAAAAGTCAGGAATACCAATGGCTATCTCATTCATTAATATCTTGGCATAGAATTTGTTTTTATTTATTATGAATATTAATTATCTTAATATATTATTATATTCATAAATAAATAATTATATGAGCTGTTTATTTTGAAAGTAGCTTAAGTTCATTTTTCAATAAAATAATGTTAACATTTATAATAGTTGCAATTCTATGTGAATCTTTTAATTTTAAACAATTTACAGCTAATATGTTCAAATTCACTGAGATTTTGTAAATAGAAAATTAGCCAAAGAATAGAATAGTAAAAAATTTTATTTTGAAAGTGGCTCAAGTCCATGTTTAAAAGCTAGAGTTTGCAGATATACAAGTTTTTCTCATAGCAATAAACAGTCGATTAATGAATTTTAATTGTAATTTTAAGCATATTACTCTTGTTATTCTGATGAACTGCTGAATGGGGGTAAAAACAGATATTTGTTTTGGCTTGTAAATAAATGTCATCATAAATCTGCTTGCTTCACAATATGACTGTATCTACAACAATAGAAATACCATATATACTCGTGTATAAGCCGAGGTTTTTTCTTAAAAAAACTTTCTGAAGTAGGGGGGTCGGCTTATACACGGATCAAAAATGTATTAAATTAAATATTGCAAAATTTTGCAATATTTAATTTAATATATTATCAGGTAAAATTTTATCTTACTCTGAAGCGATTGAGCGTGCCGAGCTGCCAACTCCAACCTGCGTCTATATACCATAATCAGATAGGTGATGCCGCGCTGCCCGATATGACAAGATACGAAAACGCTACAATCAATCAAGAATCTTACCTAGGATTCATATTTAAGTGAAAAAATATATTTATTTTTCATTATTATTAATTAAGAATATTTTAATTGATTCCCTAATAATCGTTAAACGCTTATTATATTTAACTCATCGATGATTTAATTAAAATATATTAAAAAGTAGCTAAAATAATGTTTAAAATATTGAAAAAATAATAATTATTTAAAATCTATACTGAAAAATAACTTTAGTCTATCAAAAAAGTTCATCGTAAGCAAAATCAAAACTTCAAAATTGCACGCTAGCATCTAGGAATCACGTTCCACACGTCATCCTAACAGTGTATGACATCATTGTTAAGATGAGCTACTCATTTTAAAATAAGATCAAAAGTTTGAATAACTCAATTCAACTCAACTATAGGGAAAACGAAACTTCAAATGGTCTCTTGGGAGCCATGTGACATAGACGTATTCTAATAAAATTTTTATTGTGATAACTTAATATGAAATTTTTTAGAAAAGAAAACAGTTATTCAATAACAAAAATAAAAAGAAAATATTTTTATGTAAATTATAAAAATTTATTACTACTTGTTAATTTGATATTTTCTGAAGCTACATCATCCTAACAATAATGTCATACACCAACATCAATCTCGCTTCGTAGTAAAATTTTACTTTTCTTGTTGCGATCGAGTGCATCGCACTGCCGAATCCAACCTGCATTGATATAAGTGCATCAGATAGGTGACACTGCACTGCCTGATGCACCACAACACAGAAATTCTCGACAATAATTCAAGAATCTTATGTAGATGCATTTCATTGGATCACTTTAGCTGGATTGGATTGGATTAAAAGGTTAGATGGGCGTACTCATAGGTATAACCCAGGAAGTAGAAGGATGAAGTGAGAAGGATTAGAGGGAAAGGTAAGGATAGGGAATAGGTTCCTGCCAGAGGAACTGTGGGAGGTCACTAGAGGAAGGAGAAGGTAGCAACCAGATCCCGAGGGGCCATGAGCATCTTGCCATTTTATAAAAATACATAATTTGCTCACAGAGCTTAGGTAGACATTACAATAATATGTTACATGGTAATTTTAGGTAAGAAATAACAGCTAAATAATATATACAAAAAACTAATGACGAACAGTTGATCATTTCAGACTTAATAATCAACAGATGAATACATGACACAGTACAACAGTTTGCAGGTTGTTGGAAGTAAAACAGATGTAAAGATGATTTTATACAATTACAGGTAGGCCTCGATTAGCGCGAATAATTGGTTCCAGGAATTTCTCGCACTAATCGAATTCACACTAATCGAAGTATTAACTCTATGGAAAATATGGTAATTGGTTCTTGCTTTGTGAGATTCCGGCCATTAGCTAACTTCACAATGAATAACTCTTAAACAGTTAGTGTTAAGTTTATTGTAAATATTTATTTTCATATTTTACATCATTGTTCATCATCTAAATTAATAACTTACCAGGAATTGCGTCTCATATCATCATCAAACCAACCGCCAAATCAAAACTAAAATAGCGAATCGAAAGCGGAAGTTGAGCGCCGCCTGGCCGCCAATTCTGGGTCGAGAATTGAGTGAATAGGCCGATTTGCAATTAAGCATTGCAACTTTATTGAATCAGTAAATTAGTTCCAGATAGCATTAATAAGCGAAGTTAATGAACCAATGAGAAATTTTTAACAAGTTTTCTATTTGTTTATTAGCAGAATACGACACCAAAAGATAACAAAAACAAATTTTTTTCACAAGTTTTATTTTAAATAAAGAAATCAGATAATAAACAAAAGAAAATAAATAATATCGGTAGTACAGCAATATAATAGGCAAATAAATTTGTAAAGATATCCTTATTTAAAAAAATTTAACAAAGAATGCTTTTATGTCGCTCAATCACATCCATTTTTTGCTGTAGCGTAATCACTTCTCTTTTTTTCGTTTCCTGTTTTATCATCAAAAGTGTTCTTCCTTTTATCCATTTCGATACTTTTTAAAAGAGAAAATTCTGTACTCTACTGTATGTATACGATAGCAAAGCTAAATAATAGTACAGTAATGTTAAACAGTTAACGGCAAAAAGCCCATCTTTCTGATGTTTCACCCCTTCAAAATCGTGTGACCGTTCTTGGACTGCTCCTCGTCCGGTTTTACTAACCGAAAATTAACGGTAATTTGTTAATTGACATCATAAAAGGAGCTTTGTTAGTAAGACTGATCTGTGTTTACAACTCGCACTAATCAAATCTTTTCTCGCGCTAACCGAATAACGGTATCAATTTTTTAAGTCGCGCTAATCGAATTCGCGCTAATCAAGGCCTATCTGTACTTTGTTCAAAGCGCTGAGCACTGTTTTAGATTGAGAAGTCTAGTGCCTTTGTATCAAATAGGTATTGTCTCAGGCAGTGGCAAGTGAAATCCAGTATGAACCAGGTTTCAAGCCCATATATATAATAAATTCTTATCATTAGGAACAGCCTGGGCCCTTCAATCTTCTACAGGTCCGGGGAATTTGTCCCCCTAGTGGGACGAATTTGTCTCTTTTCAAAGATTCCTAAGGTCTTCCTCTTCTAGGGTCTGGTTCTTTTCAAAGAATTTTAGTACTGTTCCAATTGATTTCAAGGTTGCATGTGTGAGCTTTCTGTGCTAATATTATACAAAGTGTATTGTTTTCTATATCTCTTTTGTGCTCAGGAATTCTCTCAGGTTTTATAGAAAGGTCGCTCAATAAGAGAATTCCTCAGCACAAAAGAGATATAGAAAACAATACACTTTGTACAGCACTAGCACAGAAAGCTCACACATGCAACCTTGAAGTCAATTGGAACAGTGCTAAAATTCTTAGAAAAACCAGACTCTAGAAGAGGGAGAGTGGCAGAAACCTTAGCAATCTTTGAAAAGAGAAAAACTGAAACTAAACCAGTCTATAAATTGGACTCATTGAATATTAATAATGCATGGAAATGGTGTACGAAAAGGAGCTAACATCCCCTGAATGGATCTATTTAATATAAAGACTGTTTGTGATTTAAGTTCACTTACTACAATCCTCTATCTATGTATATATATATATATTTTATTTTATTAATTACTTTTTACTCTTGGTCAGTTCATGTAAGATGGCTTGCTTCTTGGCGGCATTGGGGATAAAGTGATGGCTTGCTTCTTGGTCAAAGTGTCCGAGAACGACTGGTCCGGAAGTAAGGAAGAGATCGCAGCGCCACTAGCAAGATACGGACAAACGGGAAAGCAGGACCGCCATAAGTGTTTACCTGCTGTGTATATTTTCGTTTCTACGTCATCAGTGAAGGTTTCAAATTTGTTTCTATCATTACACATTATGTTGTGTAGCTCCGCTATCAAGACACCAAGCACTCAATTTCGCTGTTAATTCTGTTTTACAAGCGATAGCTGTCAACACATTTGCATTCGACGTTTTACCTTGAGTCTGTCTTGATCTGCATTCGTGGCTCTTATGTCCAGTTTTGCCACAATTGAAACACTTCCCACGAAATCTATGTAAATTTATTTTTGCATTGTTTATTATATTCGACCGAGATTGATTTTCCTGATCTGAGTTCAAATTTATTTTTGCATTGTTTATTATATTCGACCGAGGTTGATTTTCCTGATCTGAGTTCAACATTAAAGTTTTTTTGGTACTTACGTATTAACGCCACCGCAGCAGAAGTTGCGCTAATGCGCCAATAGAGCAATCTTGTTGTACACACAGCTGCGGTGGCGTTAATACGTAAGTACCGTTTTTTTTTCTATTCGTCGTCAACTGATATTGCTTCTCTATCGTTTTGTCTGACTTCCTCTTCCTTTAATTTTATCTTAAGCACTTAGAGTGTCGGCATATCATCTCTAGATTCTATAGCTACACTAAAATTGTCGTATTCAGTCGGCAAAGATCCAAGTAACATTATTGACAATAATTCGTTTGAAATTATACCTGTTTCTTCAAGTCATTCGACTTTATTCGTAAATTCTTTTATATAGTAAATCATTGTCACATTTGATTTGTTTTCCATTCTCATTAATTACTTATATAGTATTACTTTTCTTACGGGACCTCTGGATTCGAATATTCTTTTGAGAATGATCCAAGCCGCTTTAGCAGTTTCGGCTTTCTTGATGTAGCCTAACTGGCTCTGCGAAATTGCTGAGATTTTACTTATATAGTATTACTTTTCTTACGGGACCTCTGGATTCGAATATTCTTTTGAGAATGACCCAAGACGCTTTAGCAGTTTCGGTTTTCTTGATGTAGCCTAACTGGCTCTGCGAAATTGCTGAGATTAATCAAAGCCAATGATTTCGAGTCTTTCTTCATCCATTCTTCTGCATTTTCGATCGATTTAATTTCTATACCATCGACAAATTGCCACAAATCATTATATATTAATATACTTTTTCATTTGGGCCTTCCACAATTCGTAATTATTCTCGTTTAGCTTTTCGACGTTCGAAAGAAAATTTGTCGACGCCATCTTGATTAGTTGCTAATTAAAAGCTTCGCTTACTTATTTGAATGGTTTTAGATTTCGTTGTCTTCTCTTCTGATCCCTCTTGGACCCATAATTTGTTAGAAGATTTTAATAAATATTACTTGTTAACAGAGAATATTGGATGCAGAAACAATTTGATGAGTCAAGACATTCGATGGTAAGCGTTTCACCAGGAAGTATTCTACACGAAGGGAACGAAGCATAAAATATAAGGGATTACACCGTCTTAGAACAAGGGCCGCGCATGAGCACACTGAAATCCGTTTATTTCATTTACGTCATCTTAACAGTTAGAAAATTTAAAGATTATAATATAAATATCTGAAGATACGTTGGTTATAACAGATATTTACTTTTAAAATTAATTGATTGTTTCTTCACCGACGAAGTATCAGTTCGAAGATGGTATAAATCGGAATCGAATTGTGAAAACCGTTTTTTTTTTTCTTTCGTATTCACCAGCATTTCTTGAAACCGAATTATTCGATCGGTTTGTCGTTTGCCGCTTTGTAAGAATAGCTTTGATTTGTTGAATTGTGTCACGTGACTTTGTGCACATGTTTTGATGCGCAAAGATTGTTTTTTCACGTATTTTTTTTGCATGGAGATCGGAATAGATTCCAATAAGAAAAATTATTCAAATTTCAATAGGGAATTATTATTAGAATTAATAGAAAAATATAAAACTGTATTAGAAAATAAAAAATTTAATAACCAATCGTCAAAAATAAGAAGCAAAGAAGAATAGGTGACAGATAATTGTTTCTTTCTCTATTAAAGCTAAATTCATTATGAAATTTCTCTGCTGGCGAACAAATCACGTTTTTATGCAAACGATATCAGTTTTGGAACTGATCTCTATTTATACTCTGTTCAACGAAAGTTGAAATTTCAAAAGGCCATATTCGGTGGTCGCTTGTTCTCTTCTAGAACGGTCACGTGACGATCTCGGATTGTCAAATGAAAAATTAAGAACAACATTAATAATGAGTATAGGATCTATTATAAATGCTTACTGTAAAAAAGATAGTTCCAATTTTAATTCTAAAGTAAGTAATTTTATTTCATTTGATATAATTTTAATAAATTATTAAAAGAAATAATTAACATTATGTGTAATTTTAATAAAATATTTTCAGCCAGCTTATTTCTATCAGATTTTGATAATTTTCTTCCAGTAGTGTCCAGCAAATTATATTTAAGATTACTATAGTAACTATAAGTGAAAGAATATTATAATTTTTGTTATAATTTAAAATTTGTCAGTAAGTTTTTATCTAAAAATGTTTTTATTGTCTTAGTTATAGTGTTTCTTAATGCCTCCATGCACATTTTTGTATCGTTATCCCCAGACTTTATGTTTTTGAACAATAATATGTATAGTGTAACATTATTTACAATTTTTGATGTAAGCAGCAGGAACAGATCCCCTGTCCCGTGCAGGACAGTAATTTAACATGTGTTACCAACTAATGGCTCTCTCTAACTTATATAAACAAACAATCTGGAGAAATATCCCAGCTCTCTATGTAACAGATAACAGTAGCTGAAGTAGACCAGTTAATATTGGTTGAAAATGTTTCTTTTGGATAATAAAAGAATTTTTTCTGCTTAGTGAAAAAGATAAGATAAAGAAGATTTCGCATGACAACAGGAGTTATACACGCCTTGAGTAGGAGTACATTCAAAGGGCATACTGTTGCTAAGAGTGAATTCTGTTTAAGACTTAGGTACTAACCGAACTGTTGGCCCATGCAAGAGGATTGTTTGCGTTCTGCCCTGTAGACTTG
>AYEL01008376.1:0-29556 GCA_000484575.1 Olivierus martensii | reverse complement strand
GAAATTGGCTTAGAACGAAAATAAATGATATGCTAAAAGATGGAGTTATTAGTGAATCCTCATCTGAGTATGCAACTCCTTCCATTGTAATTCCTAAAGGTGATAATGAGTTTAGACTAGTTCATGATTATCAACTGATCAATTAGGAAACAACTCTTGACCCATTTCCATGTATTGATAATATAGTAGATGGATTTGGAGGCTGTAGTGTTTACAAAAATAGACTTGAAAGATGGATTCTGGCAAGTTGGGTTAACTCTGCAAACTAGAAGATTTACTGCTTTTGTGACCCCAGATGGTCATTATGAATACAATTGCTTACCTCAGGAATGGAAAAACAGCTCTACTGTTTTTCAGTGATTCATGTCAAAAGTCCTTAGTGTTATAATAGATCCTCGAGTGGTTGTCTATATTGATGATATCTGCATTGGAGGAAAATCCTATGATGAATGTAAAGAGTTAACTTTGAAAGTTCTTCAAATTCTTAGTGAAAAAGGATTAAACATCAACTATAAAAAATGAGAGTTTTGTGTTCCCCAAGTGAAATTACTTAGTAGAATAATTGATGGAGAAATTAAAAGAATGAAGGGAGAAGTGATTGAAAAAGTGCTTAATATTAAAAAAACCTACTGACTTGAAATCTTTACAGTGTTTCATTGGTGTTACAAATCACTTCAGAGCTTTTATCAAAGACTATGCAGAAATAGCTTGTCCGTTAGAGTCATTGAAGAAGAAAGATGGCCTTTTCATATGGTCTCAAGACTGTCAACAAAGTTTTGAAAAATTAGTGGAACATATTATATCTGCACCTATCCTCTCTGTACCCAATGATTTACTTCCATATGAACTGGCAATGGATGCTTCATACTATGGCTCTGGTTCAATTCGATATCAAAGAGACACATCTAAACCAAAACCTCAGCAGTTAAAAGTCATTAGCTATCAATCATACACCTTTTCTAGATCTGAATGCAACTACTCAGTTACAGAAAAGGAATGTCTCATGGTTGTAAACGCCATCAAACATTTTCGTATCTACTTAAAAAGGAAAAAAATTCATTATTCTAACAGATCACCAGGCACTAACTCAATTGTTAACTTGTGGGGAACTTTGGGATTGTCTGGCAAGATGGCAGTTATGCATGAGAAGTTTTGACTTTGAGATTACATATTGTAGAGGTGCTAATATGGGTGATGCCGATGCTTTATTCCAATTGTGTATCGATTGCCCAGAGTCGGTCCACTGTTGTTTTTTGTCAAGAGATATAATGTCCATGCTTAAGACTGCTCCTGATGGCAGATACTTAGTGAATCCTTTGGATGTAGAGGTAAAGAGTGCCATAATGTTTTCTTATCATGATGATCTGCTTTCAGGAGGGCATGGAAGTTTCTGGCAAACCTTTTACAAAATACACCGAAGATTTCAGTGGAAGTCTATGAAAAAAGATGTTTCAAACTATGTCAACAGTTGTCATGAATGTCAAATTGGAAAATTTAAATATCGAGATAAACCGCATTTCATAAATCTCCCTATTCAGGCTGAAACACTTTTTGAAAGTATACACCTTGACTTTGCAGAACTCAAAAAAAGGTCTGATACTAATCGAACTACTCAGTCCTTTTTGATCATTGTTGATGAAGCCACAAAGTTTGTTTGGGGAAAGTCTATGAAGCAGTCAGCAAAGGCAGTCATTGATTATTTTGAAAAATGGTAACATACTGATAGAATTAAATCTATAATCATTGATAGGGAATGCAGTTTTATTTCTAAGGAGTTTGAATTATGGGATCTCTCTAAAAATATAATTCTTAAAACTACCAACCCCTATCACCCTTAGGCAAATGGATTAGCTGAAAGGACTATCCGAGATATAAAGATGTACATTCAACTTTATGAGGGATCGGAGGGGAGATGGAAAGACAAGTTACATAACGCAATTTATCATCATAATAGCTCTTATAGTGAATATTTGGGTTGCACACCTTATTTTAAGCTTTACCAAAAGACACCTAAGCTTAAAGCAGATGAATTGTTTGATAGAGATTTCAAAATAGAAGAAAAGCCCAGAACACCGCAGGAAATTGCATAATACCGTCAACGAATTCAAAATCAAGTGAATAAGGGGAAAAGAAGACCCCAAAAAATTACAAAGGAAGATCTCATCTTAGTACAACTAGAGAAAATTCGAAAGAATTTTAAGTTGATCGGCCCACATGAAGTCACAGATGTCAAATATATCAACGGTTTTCCTTCATATGTCACCTACAAACGAGGGACAGTTGAGGACCAGGCACATATTTTGAATTGTGTTAAATATCATCCCAGGAGAGATGATGACCTTAAAGGTGGGGATCTGTAAGAACATCTGCAAGAACCAGCTTGCACCTCGACTGCTAACTCGACGGGACGCTAAAAAAATAAACAGGAGGAAAGAGTGACAGGGAGAAGGCGCAAATTTCATTTAGAAAGGAAGATAGTTTCTCAGGAGAGATGATGACCTTAAAGGTGGGGATCTGTAAGAACATCTGCAAGAACCAGCTTGCACCTCGACTGCTAACTCGACGGGACGCTAAAAAAATAAACAGGAGGAAAGAGTGACAGGGAGAAGGCGCAAATTTCAGTTAGAAAGGAAGATAGTTTAGAAGCTACTGGATGCAGTGGATTTCCCTGTGTCTTATTTTAAAACTACAACATATATAATTGTTACATATGCAAATTCTGGAATAGCATCAGTCATCATGTGATATCTATGTCGATAGGCTGATATTAAGTTTTAATAGATTACTGTAATATCAAATAGCAAAATTTTGCTTATCTTATAATAAAACAAAGCCCATTAATGCACTTGCCCCAACTATGCACTTACCCACTCTACCGTATTAGTATTTAGATCACTGAAATTTAAAAAGTTTCAGTACAATAGAAACAATTTATTATGCATATTTTTTTGATATTAGAAGCCTTGATTAAGCACACGATATTCTAAGTAATAATTATTTTATCATTATTAAATATAATTTTATCTCATTCTAAAACATTTTATACTTAACTAATTTAAGGACTTTTTCTTTCACATAAATAGAATTTTATTAATATAGACTTAGAGTAACTAGATTACAAATGCTTAGTCTGATTTATTTTTTAATTTTGTCCATTTGATTATTGTTTGCTTGTGTTGAATAGGTTTGTAATTAGTATAAAAAATATAAATTAGGCACAGAAAAAGATAAAATTATTACAGATTTTTTTGAGTGCCCAATTTAATTAAATGGATTAATTGAATGTTTGTTTTAGAATAGGAATATATGGAAAAATTTACAAATTTTCTATTCAGATATTTATGATTTTATAACCAAAACTCTAAAAACTGACATTTTTGTCATCTCTTCTATATACAGATGGGCCATTTCTGTTTGCCATTAGCAGACAGAATGAATGAATGAAATTTATGAATCTATTTTAACCATAGTTAAGAAAATTTAAGGCCATAAGTAATATTTTTACAAAATTGTAATTTGTTTAATGAATTTTTCGTTAGCATTTTATAGTAATCTAACAGTCCATTTATTCTGAAATTGCATAAGTTGAAACTAGGTTTTGTGATAAAAATTGTTGTTGAATGGCTTATGTCATTTCCATAAATTTTAAAAAACTTTTTTACATGTTAGTAATCTTGTTAAGTCAGTTTTTCTTGATATATAAGGTAACAATGAAGAATAATTGGAATAAATTTTATTTTCATGCATTCCAGAAGAAACTCATATCAATTTAAATATTTGAAATTATAAAGTTTATAGTCATAGGCAGGGCTGGGGTGTCGGCAAGAAAATGTGCTGACACCCCAGGATAGTAGACATGCACAAATGATTTTTTAGAACACATTTTTATTCAGTATTTATTACTGAAAAAATTATTTATTCACCAAAAAAGAAAATAGGAAAAAATTCATAGCACTTAAGCAAGGAATATTTAAATTTTATTTTGGTAAAGCACTTTCGGACTATATTGAGTCCATCATCAGTACCAGCTTCTCCGAACAAAACTTTCAAACATAAAGAATTTGGCTACGGTTTACAAGAATTTAGAACAGTAGAACAATAGAACTATAGACTCAAATATTTAAACATAACTTATATATATGTCAATCTATATACAAAATATACATAAGATTAATATATTTAACTATAAATATAAGATTATTAGACATATATCTTTTGCACATAAGAGTCCTTTTTTAGAGATAAGAAACACCTAATAAAATACATAAATAAAATAAATATAAATATATAGTCTGATAGGTACAGTTCATTCCTCCATAAGATATAGTAACCATTCCGTGTCCTCTCTATCCTCTGCCTATAATTATATAGGCCAGTCTTCATAAATTGTTCATGGCTGTCCACATCCATGCCATCGGCAAGTACACCGGAGCGTTATCATTAATGACGCTATGTGTCCTCTTCTGTTTGACTATCTCCATAGCTTTATATGTAGCTAGGCCCCTTTTGTCTTGAATCATCTTAGTAACCCCAGCACTCTGCCAATCTATCATGAGATCTTGCTCGTAGAACTTACTTGCGAGGGCTGTCGTTAACTTCCCATTCGCAATATCCACCTTATGCTCAGAGATCCGCTTGGATACGTTTCTAGTACTACCTATATAGCATTGTTCTATGCCCTCACTATTATTAAAAAAAGAAAATAATTATTCAATACGCGTTTTTTAAATTTAAAACTAATAAATTATGAGCAATGAGAAAGTTATTGCCGACACTGACAGCTCCTAAAACTGCCGACACTGACAAAAACTTCCAATGTCACCCCAGCCCTGGACATAGGCTATCTTTAGATAAACACTTTATTTTCTTTTATTATAGTGATGGTTAATTTTTTTCTAAAATAACTCAGTTTGAAAAATCTTTGTATTCTTACAATATTCATTCTTTATATATTTATGTTTCTATATTCTGTAGGATAGCTAGAAATGGTCCCTAGTTTGACTGAAACATTCTAAAGTTTTTCTGTTAAAAAGTTTTTATTTTTATGAAACTGCTTTTGGGTGCTTTTCTTTCAGTGATCATTTTAAGGATAATAGGCAATTTGAATTTTTCTACATATGATGTAATAATGAAGTTTATAACAATTATATTTAAGTTTTTGTCATTCACACCAAATTTAAAATAAATTTTCAAATTTAGAACATATAAATTTCAAGATAGGACTTATAAATTATATTTTGGAATTTGTATGATCTTACATGTTTTGAATAAAAATATACATATAAACATTAAACCAAATTTCATATTTTGTTAATTTAGCACTTTACATAGCATCTATAGACATTCTTTCATTAATAAAACAGTAGAAAGTCGTAGTTTTAGGCAGGAAACAGTTTTATTAATGAATAAAGAAAAGATTTGATCAATAATAACTGCTTAAATCAAACTATGCATATAATGAATCATAGTGACTATTGCTATTTCAAGGGCTTGACTTTGGACAATAAATCATTATTAAATTGGCAGCTTTGTGGCAACTTATATACTTTAGTACTTTATTCCCTATATGCTTTATTAAATCTAAAATCTATAGGGGAATAAAGTTCTAAAGAATATAAGTTGCCACAAAGCTGCTAACTCATTACACCATATTGTCAATACTTTAATTTTTTGTTAACTAACTATTCAAATAAGTATAAACAAGTGAGTCTGCTGCTTCTAATAACACAAGAAATCACAACAAGCACTTGAAGCATAATAAATACACTATTTTATTATTAGATATATATAATAACCATTACATATACTAATAATACAATTGTTTTCCAGAAAGGGTTTTCGGCTTACTATGGCCCTCCTCAGACGAGCCAGTAATCTCAAGTAAGAGGGTCATAGTAGGCCAAAAACATTTCCCTGAAAATAAGTATTATTAGTATATGTAATATATATATATATATCTAATAATAAAATAGTGTATTTATCCTGCTTCAAGTGCTTGTTATGATTTCTTGTATTCAAATAAGTTCTAGAATTAGTGTTTATTTTAGTGATGTGATTAATTTTAGCAATGATTATTTTAGTGATGTGAAGTTCTTATAAATATAAATAATAAAATTGGTTCATAATAATAATAGTAATAATAAATGCAAAATTTCTGACAAATTAAAATTTTTCATTTTAGTCATAAAATGAAAAATTATGACATTTTTTTCAAATTATGACATTCTTTTTTCATTTTAGTCATAAGGGTGGTGATCAGTTATTTAAGCATAAATAGAGCTAAGAAATTTAATCTAATATTCTCTGGATCATTCATAATAGACCTAACAGTTTCATTCTTTGTTTGTTACATTGTACTTAAAATCGATGCAATCTATTTACTATTGGTTGAAAATAATTCTTTAACTGTATGTAAAGTGTTTCTATCTAATGCAGTGAATGCTTTTGTTATTATTTTAAATTATTTTTCTTCTTCTTTTGGAGGTTGTGGCTTTGTTCTATTCTCTGATTCCAACTTATAAAATTGTCCATCCAGAATCTATTTGTTCAAATGATGTATTTCTTCAGTTCCTTGATGTGTTTTGCAGAATATAACTGGAATGTGACATGCATTATTTCAAATTTAACTTTCTCCCATATTTTAATAATTCATAATTATTTCACTTAGTTTTTATTCAGTTGATTTGATTTATATTTATAATAAATTATTTGCAATATTAACCTGATTTATTATTTTATTGTGACAATATATATTTAAATTTTTAAATTTAAGCAAATGTAGTCAGTTACAGCATTGTAAGCATGATATGTGAAATGAATATTTTGAATTGCTTATTTATTCTATTTTATATAAATAGAATAAATAAGCAATCTTCACTATGTGTGAAGAAGAATTGAAGAGGTCATAAATTTTTCCAGTTTTGTTTTTATGAATAATAATATTTTTATATATTCTGTTTTAAACTTTGTGATTAATTATAATTGTACAGATTGTATGAATATCAAATGTGTTTATCTATATTGAATGATTGATGAAGTTCATAACTTAAACTAAAAACGTTTCGTAAAAGTTAATCAGTTTTTATTTTGTGATGATTATACAAATCCTTTGCAAATCAAGCATACCAAATAGAATATGTATAGTTGTATTATATACACCAATACACATACACCATAATTCAGAACTCAAACTCATTCTACTTTTAATCTATATAATAGAAAAATTTCTACTTGCAAATATTAATTAACTTAATTAATGTAAGATATTATCAAATATAGTTTAATAAACTACTATAATTTGAATGCAGTTGTGGGGATAATTTAATATTGAAATTATATATATAGAATTTATAAAAAAAATCAATAATATTGTACATTAGATATTTTTATCTTGATATCTGAATTATATTTTTGAAATAATAAAATCAAAAAAAAATTTTAATAGATATTTACTGAAGCAGTTTCTGGATAATTCTTATAATAGCTATATTTGTGTTTTGAGAAAATGGAAGTATAAAAGTTAATCTATCAATAATTTTGTTAAACAAGTCATTGCATCATATCAAATACTTAACATCTTTAAGTAAACAAGAATTTAACAAAAGATGTTAAATATCAAATACTTCACATTTTTAAGTAATTATTGAGTTAATTAAATTATTTTTTCCATTCTTCATAGAAATAAATTTTAGTTAATTAGTTTCATTTCTCTAGAAATACTTTGAGTTAATTCTTTTTAAGTTAGTAAATTTTGAAGTGATTTTGTCTAATAATAAAATATTTAAATAATACAGATGTTGTTTTTTGTAAATTGATAATGACATGAAAATAAAATAAGGTAGTTTAAAAAGAATTTTAGATTAAATCTGGTTATAAATTAAATGATATCAAGTTATATCGTAGATCCCATCACCAGCATAAAATATTATCAACTGAAAATCAAGTAAGACCAATTTTTGTACAATGCACCATCAGAAATTTGCATGATTCAAGATAGATAGGTAATATCACGTGCTTCTGTGACCAATTTATGTCTAGTCACACAACATATTCAAATCATAAATCTGGTCAATTTCTATAAATATTTTTTTTTTTTTAATAAAAAGATCTTATTTTTCACCATCAATTTATTTGTATGATATCATTGTCATTTTTATTTAAATAAAATAAAAAAAATAATGAGAGTTGTTGATTGTTAATTTACACTTTATTAAATAAAATAATTTGTATTACAGGAATACCTTGATTATCGCGGTTTCGATTATTGCGATTCTCGATTTATCGCGGTTTATAATTTGATACCAAAATTCAATTATTGCGCTCAAAATTCGAATTATCGCGGCTTCGAGATATAGCCCACTATATAAGCAACCAGAATTACATTTGTTCTCCAGGTAATTCTCTTTAGCACTTCGTTTTTATCCGACTGCGCTTGCTCACCACTCATCAGTAACTGTCTGCCTTTACCTGAAGTACACGTGGACAGGGCTGGCTTAACCGTGTAAGCAGATGATGCACAACATCGGGGTGCCAAAATTATCATTTTCTCAATATTGTTGTTCAGCAATACTGTACATTGCAGAGTAGATATTACAAGAAAGCTGCATCGGGTGCCGGGATCTCTAGAGTCGGCACTGCATGTCATTGTTCAGCAATACTGTACATTGCAGAGTAGATATTACAAGAAAGCTGCATCGGGTGCCGGGATCTATAGAGTCGGCACTGCATGTCAATATTTATTTCTTTTCTTATTTACCCCTACAATGAATTCTAAAAGAAGCAAGGATGATATCAAGTCAACAGCTATCAAGACGAAACGAAGAGTGATCAGCTTAGAAGATTGGCACGTTTAACACATTTTTTGTACCTCGTATATAAAATTTAATTAATAGATTTGAAAAATCCTTGGCAGTGATCACCTATTTTACATGCATTATTTATCCCAATTATCGCGGATTCGATTATTGCGGTATTTTTCGTGGCAACAATAACCGCGATAATCAAGGTACTCCTGTATTTAATCTAAAAATGTCCACAATAAGAAGTGTTTGAAAAAAATTAGATCTCATCAAAATATTTATTCTTTATTGCTTCTGTAATTTTATATAGTTTTTTTCTTTTAACTTAAAATGTTTAATTGTAGAATTTTATCTTGATTGCCTTCTCATCAAAATATCAAATAAGTATTTTTTGGGAATTTGGATTTATCGCGGATTCGATTATTGCGGTATTTTTCGTGGCAACAATAACCGCGATAATCAAGGTACTCCTGTATTTAATCTAAAAATGTCCACAATAAGAAGTGTTTGAAAAAAATTAGATCTCATCAAAATATTTATTCTTTATTGCTTCTGTAATTTTATATAGTTTTTTTCTTTTAACTTAAAAAGTTTAATTGTAGAATTTTATCTTGGTTGCCTTCTCATCAAAATATCAAATAAGTATTTTTTGGGAATTTGGATAAATTGGGAAATGAAAAATCAAATAAATATATATTTTTAAAAGTGTTTCCAATATTTTTAAATGAATTTTCCATAATGTATATACAAATCAATGATTTACAATGGCTAAATTTCAAAAATAGTAGAGAGTTCAATTCAACAGAGTTAGTTAATGATAAATCAACATTTTGCAATATAAAAAATAAAAAAAAATGAATACTTACAAGTTAGTGTGAATAATTTAGATTTGTGTATAAAATGAAAATTTTTTTATATTATATAAAATTAAAACACTTATTATTGCTTAATTTTTTACAAATAAAAATATTGAATAAAAAATTAATGTCATATCTATGTTGTATTTTATATAAATATTTGCATGTTGTTATATTTTGGTAGAATTAAATAAAAACTACATCGGGATGATCCCTTATGTTTATTAATATCATCCAAAAATTTCATATATTTTTTTATATGAAATTTATAAAGCTTATTTCTTTATTAGATAAAATGTAAAAGTTTATCTGATTTCTCGATTAAATAAAAACTACATCGGGATGATCCCTTATGTTTATTAATATCATCCAAAAATTTTATATATTTTTTTATATGAAATTTAGAAAGCTTATTTCTTTATTAGATAAAATGTAAAAGTTTATCTGATTTCTGTATAAATATCTTGCAATAAAAATTTTACAATCATTGAACATTAAATTTTACAAAATAGAATATAGCATACATACCATTTCATTAATTTAAACTAAATTTGAACAATAATATAATGCTATTTTTATTTTCATGTTTGACCTATGTTATATTATTTAGTGAAAAGTAATCCTATATAAGTATTGAAAGATAAATATTTAAAAATATAATTCAAAATTTCTATTTGATTAATTTTGTAATTATTATTATAGATGTGCCAGCTGCAGAACAAGAAGAACTATTTATTCGTAAATTACGACAGTGTTCCATGGTATTTGATTTCATGGATCCTGTTGCTGATCTCAAGGGTAAAGAGATCAAGCGTGCAACATTAAATGAATTAGTGGAGTATATCACAGCAGGTAGAGGTGTTTTAACTGAACCAGTTTATGGAGAGATAATTCGAATGGTAATCATAATTTCATTTCTTTTAAAATAGTAATCTTAAATCAATATTTATAAATTTAATATTTTATCATTAACAAATTATTTTGATGATCTTATAATAAAATGCAATCATTATGAATATTTTTTGTATATGTGAATAATTATTTTTCATAGCAGAGAGCTGTTTCACAGCAAACTATATGCTATGAAAGAGCTTTAATATGATGCAAAATATTTATATTTATACAAAATTTTCAAATTATTCATATATGTTTTAGTAGTTTGGCATTTTGAGATACATTTTAAAATACACTCAGAACCACTTTACATTAGAGATGTATTTTTGAGAAATATGTAATGCATACTGAAATAGGCAAATTGAAATAAGTATTTTCATAAGAAACCATTAAAGTATGGAAGCTAGAGAACTGGCACATCAATTTTTAATGAATGGATGATATATGAATGATACCTGCAGTATGTACACTATTTTTATATCATACTGGGAACTATAACTGAATGATGCACTATGCTAATACTAAAGGAAAAAGAATATTCCCATAAATATTCTGTAAAGCAGGGGTACACAAAGCGCAGCCTGTGAGCCAAATGCAGCCCTCGCACTATGCTAATACTAAAGGAAAAAGAATATTCCCATAAATATTCTGTAAAGCAGGGGTACCCAAAGCACAGCCTGTGGGCCAAATGCAGCCCTCAAACCCTAGAAATGCAGCTCGCGATGTCAGATCATCAGTGATCTTGAATTCATACAGATTATTTACATTTTTACAAAAAAGAAATAAATTTTATCATATTATAATTAAAAATTGTTCAGTTAAAAATACAGTTAAATAATATTGTTCAGTTAAAAATAAATAAAAATATAGTAATACCCCTGACTTACGCAAACTTGGAGTTATGCGGTTCTTGATTTTTTCGTTTGGCAACACTGCTGCACATTATCTTGCTGTGATACGCATTGAATGCGTTTCGCGTGAACTCTATGTGCATGATTATGATTCTACGATTGATGAAAGTTAAGACTGTTTTGTTATATGTTTTCTAATACGTTAAAAAACATTGATGCGTTTCGCGTGAACTCTATGTGCATGATTATGATTCTACGATTGATGAAAGTTAAGATTGTTTTGTTACATGTTTTCTAATACGTTGAAAAACGTTTTCATCTAAACAAAGCAAATCTGATTTTCCTGCATCTAGTAAGAAAAGGAAAACGATATCTTTGATATGTAAATAAGAAAAGGAAAACAATATCTTTGATATGTAAACTTTAACATTATCAAGGATTTTGATAACAGAATGAAAATTTGTGAATTGGCAAAGAAGTTTGAGCTACCGGAATCCACAGTAAGAACAATCATAAAAGATAATGAAAAAATTCTCGATATGGTGATAAATGCTCAATCCTTAAACTCAAGCATAATTTGCAAACATCATGGTATTATTGTTGAGATGGAAACAACGCTGAAATTATGGTGCGATAATTAAATAAAAGTGAATAATTTTTTACGTAACTCATTTATATTTTTAATATTTTGTATTAACATTTATTTGAAAGCACTTATATATGTGAATAAACTTTCTCAAACAAGAGTATTAATAAGTCCAAATTGAAATAAAAATTAACTGATGAACATTTGCAAGTGGTGTTAAAAATACATTCAACCAACTTAGAACCAAGGCTCAATATTATTATTAAAAGAAAACAACAATTGCTTAAGTCACACACTTCAGATTGATGAATTTATTATTATTTTCTTTTTTTATTTGAAATTATTTAGTTATTTTTGTTTAATTATTTTTGAAATGTATTATAAAAAGTAATTATTGTCATAAATAAAGAACGATTGTTATAAAATTAGTATAAGTCTTTCCATTATGTTTAACTTTTTATCGATTTGAATATATATTTCAATAACACTTTTTTTTGGCCTGTCAAATATTTTGGAATTTACAATTTGGCCCACCAAGGCAAAACTTTGGCTAGGTGTGCCAAAGAATAGTTTTCTGCTGTAAAGAATAAAAATTGTAACAATGCAAATGTCTCTTCTGCTACCATCACATTGATGATGTAAAGATGAGCCAAGTAATTTAATATTACAGATTTTATAAATTAAATGCCAGCTGGATAGCTATTTGTTAAAGCAAATGCTTTAGCATCTTGGAGGTTGAATTCAATTCCAATTTCACAGTTTCTGTTTTTAAGGAAAGATCCAAGCTTGTCCATGTTGATCATCATTCTTCAATCTTCTGCTTGATCACATCATGGGTATTGGCCAGCTTATGATAGGATCTAAAAGTGAGTGATGGCAAATATAGTATATCCTATGTTTGATATGATGGCTTATTTGACATAACCAAATTGGATAAATTAAATAAGAAAATAATGTGCTTAGAAAAAAATATATAGTATTTATTTTAATTTAATATAACTATTGTTCTATAAAATTTTCGTTATACCATATTGTGTTGTATTTGCTTACACTAACAATCCTAAGAAAATATCATGACTACATGACTTTTATCAATTTCATAAATATCGTGGAATATCAAGGCAAATGGATTTTGTTTATATTTACGTATTTTGACACCATGAGTACATATGAACATATATATTGGGAGCAGTAACAGAACAACAAAATATAATTCACTATGTTACCAAAGGGGAAAATGATTCTTAACACAAATTGAGTTTGTGTTAAGAATTTACACAACTCTTTTGAGTCATCAAATTACACAGAAGTGGAATTTGATGACTCAAAGCAAAATATTGTCTTAAATTTTTTTATGAATGCAACTTTGAAAAAATACAAACTAAAATGACACAAAGTGGGATCTCATAATATATAAAGAAAATGTTTATTAACTGTAAAATAATAATTTAAAGTAACTGTAAAAAATTGCTATGTAATTCTATTCTTACTCATTAGTGCTGCAGTAATTTTGGATTCTCGAAACCACTAGCATATTTTTTAATATGCTGAGGATTCAGAAAGATTGAGAAACACTACTAATCAAATATCCAAAGCCAAATTGACACCTAAAGTAATAATTTGAAATTAAATTGCAGTTTTAATAATTTTTAAATCAAGGCTATAATGTTGTCTATCTGTTGGATTAATAATTAATTATTTTAAATTTGGATTAAGGTGGCATCATCTAATATTTAATAGACTACAGTTTTCAACTAATTTTCCTGAAATAAAAATCTTGACATCACCTGGAATTAAACCAGGAACTTTTTGATAATGCTCACCTTCTTATTAGTTACATTACCTTGGCATCAGGCAGATTTTCATTTCAGGAAACTTATGTAATGATTAATTTTAGAAACTTATTGAACTAACCAAATACTAGCACTCAGGCTATGTATGTAGCCAAGAGTCCTCTCTGCAAATCTAGTGAGACAGACTTGGCTTAACCCATTTGCTGCTGTTGATGTGTGTAGTATAAATGTGAAGAAAGTGGAACAAAAAAAATAAAAAAATGAATTAAAAATCCTGATTAATCCTGATGTTATTAATCCAGCTTTTGCAAATCGATTTTTTTGTGTATATTAGTTGAAAATATGCTTTTTTGACGGTGGTTCCTAAATTTGTCAGTTGCTGAAGCATTTTTAGAATTGTGTAAACAAATATTGTTTATATTTGAATGACCTGACAGAATTTGGATTTTTTTTATATTTGTTGCTGTCGATTTTATTGTGTAATCTATCAAAGTTATTCTGATTATGGGATTTGATAAATGATATTCTTGAAATTAAAAAAAGAATTGAATTTTTCATAAAATGAGTCCTAAAATTCTGGAAATTAAAAAAAAAAATATTGTAGTTGATAAGAAAATATTGGTTAATTTTATTAAAACAAACTAAAATATATCTTAATTATTCATTTTTGTTTCAATTTCACCAAAATTTAGAAGAAAATTGCAAAAACAAAGCATAAACACACACAGGCTTATTTAAAGAGGCATGGCACTTTTATTGCTATTTCCCAAGAAGCAGCCACTTTCTTCCTGGGAAATTGCAGCCATGCCTACTTTGCACATGGATGTGAGGCTTTGGGTACTGAGCACAATAAACCATCTGCAGTCCAGTTAGAGGAGCAGAAAATGTATTATAGCTGTTTATGTATGAGGTGAGACAAGGGTTTCCAAATTTCTGATATTTTGGAACCTTCGAGGAGCAGAAAATGTATTATAGCTGTTTATGTATGAGGTGAGACAAGGGTTTCCAAATTTCCGATATTTTGGAACCTTCAGGAATTGAGAACGGGAAATCGTATTTCTCAAGAATTCTTGAGAATTCCTGAAATAATCATCTTTATTTAATTTTCATTGATCATCTGTAATAATAGCTATAATAGTAAATATTAATAAACAGAAAAGCCATGGAGAAGGTAGGGCAACCAGGGGTTCCTAGCCCCGGTGAGGTCTTTCAGAGGTTTCAAGACACTCCTATATGTAAAAGATTGACACAAAAAATGAGTATATAAAACTCCCTAAATGGAGGTTGGCCAGAATTTCGTGACTAGTGCCTCTCTACACTAAACAGGAGTCACTACTGTATCATTTTGACTACAATGTCATATTAAGGTTTAGCTACCTTAGATTTCTTTAGTTCACCTGAAGATGATTTTGTAGTCAAATCCTGGGATGTGAAAATAAATATTTTTCTGTGTAAATACAACCTGTTTTCTCTGTTTTCCATTATCAAATGTCGATTTACAAGAGCTAAAATTATCTGATCATGTGTTATCTGATTCTGGTGCATTTCTAGTGGTGGGTAATATTGTAACACAATGTAACTTTTTAAAATAGCGATAAATAGGAAAAATGTCTAAAAGATATGTTGTGAATAATATGTTTATTTCCAATTATGGATAATACTGGGTTTAGGAGCTGATTTTCCTGATTTCCTGGCCAACATTTCTTGGGATTCGGGAATGGGAAAACGGAAAAATTCCCGAGAACAGGCTGGAAGGAATTCCCGTCCAGAAACACTAGGTGAGGCCATTTTCATATATGTTAGGATTTTTGTTATAAATAAAAAAAAATTTATAAAAAGTACTGCTAAAAATTGTGTAAATGAAGTAAGAAAATAAGTTAATGAATATAAAATACTAAAAAAATGACAATATTTCAATGAATTTATGTAATTTTTTTTAATAATTACTGTATATACTATTGTATAAGCTGAGGTTTTTTCTCAAAAAAAAAAAATTCTGAAGTGGGGGGTCGGCTTATAACGGATCAAAAAAATCAACTTTTTTTTTGGCTGGAGAAACTGAAGTAATAAGCAAAACCATAACTTATTGAATGTCTCCTGAAGACTAGAAAGGAAATTTTGCCATAATTCATTTAATATGATACCAGGTAAAATTTTATCTTACCCCAGTGCAATTAAGCACATCACATTGCCGATTCCAACCTGTGTCTATATACTGTAATCAGATAGGTGATGCCGCACTGTCCGATATGACGTGATCGAAAACTCGACAATCAATCAAGAATCTTACCTAGGATTCATATTTGAATGAAAATGTATTTTTATTAAAACTCGACAATCAATCAAGAATCTTACCTAGGATTCATATTTGAGTGAAAATGTATTTTTATTTTTCATTATTATTAATTAACTAGTAATCAATAAATACTTATTATATTTAACTCATTGATGATTTAATTAAAGTAGATTAAAAAGTAACTAAAATAATGTTTAAAATAACGAAAAAATTATTATTATTTAAAATCTCTACTGAAAAATAACTTTAGTCTATCAAAAAAGTTCATCGTAAGCAAAATCGAAACTTCAAAATCGCATGCTTAACATCTAGAAATCACATTGCATATATCATCATCATTAGAGTGATCCACTCATTTTAAAATACGATCAAAAATTTGAATACGAACTCAACTCAACTATAGGGAAAACGAAACTTCAAACTGTCTCTTGGGAGCTGTGTGACATAGAGGTATTCTAATGGAATTTTTACTATGATAATATGAACTGTTTTTAGAAAAAAAAAAAAAAAAAAAAAAAAAAAAAAAAAAAAAAAAAAAAAAAAAAAAAAAAAAAAAAAAAAAAAATTAGAAAAAAAAAAAAAAAACAGTTATTCAATAACAACAATAAAAAGAAAATATTTTTATGTAAATTATAAAAATTTATTACTATTTGTTAACTTGATATTTTCTGTAGCTACATCATCCTAACGATAATGTCATACACCAACATCAGTCTTGCTTCGGAGTAAAATTTTACTTTACCTGTTGAGACCGAGCGTGTCACATCACTGACAACATCAGTCTTGCTTCGGAGTAAAATTTTACTTTACCTGTTGAGACCGAGCGTGTCACACCGCTGAATCCAACCTGCATTTATATAAGTGCATCAGATAGGTGACACTGCGCTGCCTGATGCACTGCGACGCAGAAATCCTCGACAATAACCCAAGAATCTTATGTAGGTGTGCTGCGTTGGATCACTTTAACTGGATTATTGTCGAGAATTTCTGCATCGCGACATATCTGGCAGTGCGGCGTCATCTATTGATGCACTTATGCAAATGCAGGTTGGAGTCAGTGGCATGACGTAGGTGTGCTGCGTTGGATCACTTTAACTGGATTATTGTCGAGAATTTCTGCATCGCGACGTATCTGGCAGTGCGGCGTTATCTATTGATGCACTTATGCAAATGCAGGTTGGAGTCAGTGGCATGATGCGCTCAATCACTTTGAGTAAAGTAAAATTTTATCTTTTAAATTATATATTGATGTTTGTATTATAAAATTTATTTTATATGTATATATTTAAAATTTCAGTAACTAAAAATCAAAGATCGCTAATTTATTGTTTTTCAAAATTTTTTATCAAAATTTTAGTGATAAAGTTGGGGGTAGGCTTATACACAGGTTATGCATTTTTACCGATTTTCAAACTCTGAAGTTGGGGGGTCAGCTTATACACAGATCAGCTTATATTCGAGTATATATGGTATATAACAATTCCGTTTAACAGAAGTTACATAACTCATTTTTTATAAATAATTTCTGAAAATTTCAGCCAAATTTTTTCATTTATGGCTCATTTTGTTCAGAGGACTTGTCAATATCTAAAATTATCAATTATTTCATTGAATGGCTAAAATTTCATATAAAAGTTATTTTTTGTTGATCTCATATACATAATGAAAACATACTCTAATTGAAAATAGTTGGTTTTACTTAAAATATTTGATTTACATAATGAAAAGTTGTGAAAAAAATAAAATTTGCTTACATTGTTAGAAAAGAATAAAAAATGCAATAAATGCTGAAAATTTCAAAAGATTTTGACAGAAATTAAATGACATTTCACAATTTTAATTTTTTTTACATATTAGGCTTAATTTTAAAAAATAGTTGATAGTGAAAGGGTTAAAGTCAGATAAAATGCTCTAACTGAAGTTAACTAGAGGAATATCTATAAACAAAACATCCAAAGCCAAATTGACTCCTGTTATAATTATCTGGAATTAAATTGGAATTTTAATAATTATTTACAATAAAGAATATTTGATTTGTAGCTTCAATTAGAATATATTATCTTATTTGAGAGAATTCTGTCTGGTCAAGTTAACCAAGAGGGTTCGTAATTATATAGATATTCCACCTGGAAACGGTAGTATTAACATAGTCCAATAAGTTTCTAAAATTAATCATTACATAAGTTTCCTGAAATGAAAATTGTTTGATGCCATGGTAGGTAACTGCTAAGATGTTAGTAGCCCAAAGGTAGCCCAGATGGAATATGATAAAACAATCATTTACCAACTAGTATATCTGTGATAGATTCCCAGTCACATATTTTTATTATTAATTATTATGTCCTTTACTGATTCTCAAACATTTTTTTTAGAGATCTGTTGATTAGATAGATTCCCAGTCACATATTTTTATTATTAATTATTATGTCCTTTACTGATTCTCAAAGATTTTTTTTTTAGAGATCTGGCCTGGTCTGTTGATTCCATATGTTATCTTTTTAGACATATGGATTTTCATCATAATCCTGGTAACTCATGAGTTTTGAAATTGCATCATTATTTTATGCAATGAAATCTAGATTTTGCTGTTTTCCATTTTTGTAGATGGAAAACAGCATAAAATAATTAACAAAAATGAATCCATGAACAAACAAAACAAAGTAGTAAAACATTCAAATATAAATTTTAGGACATTTCCCTATTATTTACAGAAAAACAATTACAAATTTTGTAAAATTGAATTAATGGACATAATATAATAATTAAACATTTGAATTTTGTCTTTATTTGATTACACTGACAATGTAAATAAAAATTTCATTGACAAATTTTGTTTTACCAATTTTCAGATTATTGCTGTAATAAAAAAATTTGGATGTTGGAAATGTGATTTTAAATATATAGACATACCTAGCTTTTTTTAGCTTTTTAAATATACAGACTTACCTAGCTTTTTTTAGCTTTTTAAATATACAGACTTACCTAGCTTTTTTTCACATCTTTTTAGAGGGCTTTGGTAATGTAGTGCTTTTCAGTGTAATTCATATTTATTATTTTTGCACCTGTCTTGCTCTTAAAGCAGTTTTCAGTGATGATTTGCATATTATCTGAATCCAACAAGTTGATCAGCACCATTTTGTTGCCTGCATTCAATCTCTTTTTTAAGTCTAATGCTATTGCATATTTAATAAATTATAATGTATATAAGTTTTTGGGATTTTATATACACTAGCAAGTGGAATAAAAGGCTATGATTCATTTTAATGTGGTATTCCTTTATGGTGGTGGTCTGAAATCTAACCTGCTATATTAATGAGGCATGCTAGTATAATTATTTTAGAGGTTATTATTCAGGAGCATTTCTATGTTTAAATATAAATTGAAAATTAGTTGATTCATATTTATTACTATTTTATTAATTGATGCATCATATGAAATCATTTACTCTGTATTTATTGGACATTAGACATTATTCTTACATTAATAAAGAAATCCACTTATATTAAGACATAAGTGGATTTCTCCATTGGTAACAAAGTCCATTTAAAGTCAGTTAAAATTTTTTTCAATAAGATTCATTTAATATTATTTAATTTAATTTTTTAAAAATATTTACTAAGTACATAAGAATAAATTATTTTTAGATCTCTTGTAATTTGTTTCGTACTCTGCCTCCAAGTGAAAATCCAGATTTTGATCCTGAAGAAGATGATCCAACTTTAGAAGCTTCTTGGCCACATTTGCAGGTATAAATATTTATAATTGTAATTTAAAAAACTAATTCAGTTAATTCAATAAATTTTGATGGATTAATCATATTATTTCAACTGATTTCAATGATTTTGGAATATAGATGTTTTTAAATTACTTAATATCTGAAAATTTGAATCAATATGTCTTAGCTCATTTAAAATATTTCAAAAATTTTGGCTCAATATTATTGATAAATTTTGTCTCAATTTTATATATAACAACTTCAGAAAATTTTCAAGACTGTGCTTATAAAGTATTGCATTAAATTACTTAATATCTGAAAATTTGAATCAATATGTCTTAGCTCATTTAAAATATTTTAAAAATTTTGGCTCAATATTATTGATAAATTTTGTCCCAATTTTATATATAACTTCAGAAAATTTTCAAGACTGTGCTTATAAAGTATTGTATAAATTTCATGGTTGAAGGTGTTTTCTTTGGCAGTTATCACTGTATTGATTATATTATGTGATAACATTTTTTGTTCCTTGATGTTAAGGATAATTTCTTGATTACTTATACCTAAGTTTAAAAAAATGACTGTTATTTCCCACAAACTTTGATTTTGTAATTAAAACAGTGCTATTTTGATTCTTGACAGACCTGCCAAAATTTGCCTTTTCATATATGTTAGCAGATGTTTCTATGAAGTACTTTTTTTGCTCATTTTGATAAATTGACCAGAGATATAACAAAATGTATCTACTGGATGCTTTCAGTATCTTGACACCATTTCAAAAAACATGCAGATATGTATCCATTTGCTAAACTGGAACTAAAACTGAACTTGTGAATTTAAGGACACTGTATTTATACTACTATTTATCACTGGAAAGTTCTAGAAGGTATGCAGAGTTCTAGAAAGTTCCAGAAATTACCCCAAGTTTATGCAGCACTGAAGCCATTTGGAATGTTCTGAAAAATAGATAATTTCAAAATATCATGTCTTGATCACAAAAGCAAAGTTTGTGAGGAATAATAGACAATTTCTATACTTTTGAGGCCTAAGCAATTAGGAAATAACAGTTACTACTAAATTTCATGGTTTTGGGTTCTGTTTCTGGTTTTACTATCCAGGAACAAAAAGTTAATAAAAATTTGTTACAAAGCTGGACTTTACCTGATTATGGGAATCTCTCGAAAGAAAGTTTTCTTATTTACTTGTTCTGAAAAATTGCACATTTATAAAAAAAAAAAAAAAACAAATGATAAGAGTTTTTAGAATTTCTGTTGATGATAAAATCAAACATTTTGCCTATTTTGGAAAACTGAAATTAGACAGTGAAGAATCAAAATACTAATTTTTTTAATATAAATGTGAAAATATTAATTTATTGAAAATTGCTTAGTTAGGGATACTGTTAATGGAAATCTTTATGGCAGAGATATGTTAATATGTTGATGTTAGAATAATACATTTGTGGTGGTAATTTGATACTCTTAATTTGTTTATATCAAATTATAAATGCTTTGATATCATAATTTTATCTTTTCTGTAATCTTTCCTGTAATTTAGTGAGCCTATTTGCTGTTGTTAGGTACATTTCTGCTATATATTTTTCAAATTTTTTAAATTACTATGCAAATTATGGTGAGTAATAAAAATTAATTAATTAATATTTTTGTATGTTTAATTGGTGATAACTTCAAAAAATTATTGATAATCCATCATTTTTGTTAGAATTGAATTCAATTTTGTGATTTATTTAATATTTTGAAAATATATTGATATTTTTAGTTCTAAATTTCTATTTTATTATTTTGATTTTCTCATCATATATAAGAAAAATATAAAATTTAAAAAATATTTGAGAGTTTTTATAAATCATTTATCCTTTTATTGTTATTGACCAGTCAATAGCTGTCAATAGTTTTGTAAATCACTTAAGCTTGAAATCCCACTACTATTAGATGATGATTAAAATCATAAAGTTAAAGTAGATGCAAAAATGTAACAAATTATTATTATTTACATAGTAATTAATGCATATTACATTTTTTATTGTATGAATTTAAAGAATTTTTGATACAAAAATAGATCTAAAGTTTATAAAGTAAATGGAGGTGGATATGCAGTTTTTCCAAATTGCATGCTAAGTACAGCCTGTATTATGTTTATGTTAAGCATCTTTAGTGTCCTATTTGTTAAATATTAGTGTAGAAGACAAAATAGGGAGGTTACAGATGAAAAATAACGAACTATTAGTTAAGAAAATGGCAGATGCAGAAATTCAATAATACTTTCAAAAATCATCAAAAAAAGTAAATTCAAGTTTTTTATTATTTTTAAATAAAATGATAAAAATATATTGAAATTAATTTTAGAATTTGTTTTCTTTAAAATACTTAAATTTTTTCAATTATAACAAAAATTAATTTTAAAAAAAGAAAATGAAGTAGAGAAAACTGTGCTAAGTTAGTTTTTCTATCACTTATTTTGTATTTCAACCCAGAGCATTTGCTTATCCATGTATTTGAAACAGAAGTAATTAAATTTTAATAACAGGAAAATTGCTAATCACCACAGAAAAATGGCATAACTTCCATTAAATCTTCATGATATAATGTTATGTTTATTTTAGAAAATTTGAATATAATGTGATCTTTTGCTACTAATTTAAAAAAATAAAAATAATACTTTATATTTACTGAAATATTCTTTATATTTTAACTTCTTATTTTGAGATATTAAAAATGATACAAAAAATGAATGTATACAAGAGATAAATATAGTAAATTTGAACAAATCAGGACATTCAAAAAATTTTATTGCTATTTTCATGTGATGCCTTACAAATTAAATTATAAGCATAATATAAAAATTAGCTATTATTACCTAATGGTGTTTTTGCAGCAAAAATTAAGACCTGGAAATTGTTGATTTTGAGTTTTAATACTTATTTTATGTATCATTTTAAAATTCAGTAATAGTTTTAATATACAAATAAATGATTATAATTCAGAAAATATTTTATTCTCTTGCAGCTAAAACACTATGCTAGAAATCATTACTACCAAATTTGTCATTTTTAAATGAATTTTTATTTTTCAATGTAAAATATAATCTTTAAATGTGTGTATATAATCTTACAGAATTTTTCTGGCTTAATTATAATCAAGACATTTAAATTTGCATGCTAAAATAAATTTATTACATTTTTTTGAATTTATTGATTATCAGAAATTGCATTATTTATTTAAGTAATTTTTATTACAAATGATAATACTGTTAAATAGATACAGTGGGTCCTCATTTAACATTGGAATTAGGTTATTGAAAATTGTGACTTTAACAGTGTTAACCGAAACTCGAAATTCCCATTAACATGATGTTATGAGTTGGGATTATGTTTCTAGATTCTCATATTAGAAGAGATATTTGATAATTTTTCTTATCTAAATATTACTATATTGTTCAATATTGAAATGAAATGAAACAAAAGAATGATTAAATTATAAACTTTAATTATAAAATTTTACATAGCAGTTATGCATCATGACTTATGATAAAAGAAAAATTATTTTCAAATAAAAGACAACTTAGAATTCACAGGCATTATGACAATGATTAGTTTTTTAATGCCTATTTTTCATTCATTCACTAATTTATTTCTAAATTGCTGTTCCCTGTTCCCTGTCATAGTTCTCCAATATTCATGGAGATCTGCTGGACTGTATAGGATGGAGATATGAGGCTGCATATATCGTTTATTTCCAAGGAATAGGTTCCTAATTTGATCCTAGGTCATTTAAATGGGAAGCAGAGCATTTCTATCTGGTCAGTCCAGCTGAATGTCCTATGTGCTGTATAGTTTAATTAATATTTTTTTCTTAAGAGTAATATTGTTCCTATACAATATTGTATATTTGAGATAGTGTTCATTTAAAATATACTTACCTTATTCTCTTTAACAACTATAGATTTCCACCTCATTTTCTTTCAATTATGAAGATAAATATAAGAAAATAGGGCTTTATTCCATTTTGCTTCCTTAATATTTTTAATATTTTAATTAATTAGTTTTTACTGGCAGCAGAATAGTAAACAATCTAACTGAAGTAACATTAAATAAAGACCTATTATATTTAATTAATCTTTTTTATTTATAAAGTTTTTATTCAGTACATATTTTCTTTTATTTTTTCAGATTGTATTATATAAAATATCTAATTAGTTATTCTTATTATATTTATGCATAAATTTAAACTTTATTTGCATTCATTGAAAAATATTTTGTTATAACAAATTTTATTTATATGATGAAACAGCATGTAGAAATTTTCCTTTCATATAATTTTAATAAAAGCAAAATTCTAACATTGTTATTTAAAATTAACTTTTCATTCTAAAAAAAAAGAAATAATATAACCTATTTTATATAAATACATAGAATTTATCTCATAAAATAAATTTATTAATGTGTCAGTTTTATTGAGTAGAGAAACAAAACACTGAATTATATGGCCAAGCAAGTAATCAATCTTACTGAATAATTCATTCTCTGATGATGTTTTTGGCAACTATTATGCATTACATAAACAATAGTCAGTTTAAACAGTTGTAAAGTATCACACATTTAACCATTGCCAAGAACTGAAGTTGTTTAGTTTAATAGATAAGGTTTTAATGTGTTATAATCATTTTGAAGAACAATAAATTCATTATTCTTTTAAATTTAATAATTTGAATAGGGATATGGGACTTGATCTCTAGGTACTGGTATTTATTTTATTTAATGTATGATTATCCAATATGGTTCCGTACCTCTTGGGGATATGAGATAAATATTTTACAAAACATTATTTATTTATTTATTAATAATTTATTATAATTATATAATAATTTGTCAGATCGCTAATAAATAAATGGCTGGTTCTGATTCATTTTGTTTCTTGCTATTATGTAAGACACTTTTTTGTAATTTAGCATTTTTATTCATGAAAAATGTTAGTTGTTTGCCTGTCAAAAATTTTATAAACTAATTAACTTAGATTTATTTTCATATCGATTGTATTCTCAATTGTTTACACTTTACAACAATAATTTTGTTTTATAGGAGAATAAAATTATTGAAAAAATTAGATACATTCTTTAAATTAAAAATATATATATATAATTCTGATTTTCATTTTGGGTATAAAATTTATTATTAAGTATTGAAATATTTTTCTATAAGTGAAAATTGATAATCAAGTTAGAACATTAAAAATGAAAATAACATATAAAAGTTACAATTTTTATTTTTTCTTAATTTACTTGATGTAAATAATATAAAAATACATATACATGTGCTACTCTAATTATGAATATTCTACTTATGAACTTTTGTTTTTATGAATGTGAATTTCATGAAATTTCAAAAACTCTTCAGTAATTTTAAGTAATATAATAGCAAAAGGCTCTGGCAATCATTATAATTCAAAAGTACACAGTTAGTTAACATATTATGGCAGTATTTCAATATGTCTGAGATTACATCAAAAATTCCTCATGTTTATATTCAAGAACTTTTCATTAAAATATGTGAAATAAGAAATTTTTAATTGGTCCAGTTGTAAAATATATTACAATATACTATATAAGTTGTTTATAAGTTATGTATATAAGTTATTTCAGTACTTTTGGAGCCAAAATAACAGCAGTATCTGAGTTATGAACAACCCAATATATAAATAAAACTTATGTACGAATTATATTCATAACTAGAGGAGCAGCTCTGCAATGAAATCCTAATTATCTGACTCTTGTTTTAATTGACCATCTGTATTAAGTCATTATATAGCAGATTATTGATCTAAAACATAAGTTCTTAATTGGGAGTATCCATATTCCTTGCAGGTATGGGAATCAAATGCTGGGATATGGGACTTGATCTCTAGGTACTGGTATTTATTTTATTTAATGTATGATTATCCAATATGGTTCCGTACCTATTGGGGATATGAGACCATATTGAACAATCCATTGAGGGTCTGGAGTCATCAAAAGGTTAAGAACCCCTGATTTAAAAGTAAGTTAATTTTAACCATTACTGTATAAAGAACAGGTTCAGAAAATAGGAAGTTAGTTTTTTCTGAAACTGCTTATTTAATTTTTCTGCTGTTTCATTAAATTACTATAATTAGAAATAAACTAAATATGTTAATATTTTTCAATGTTCTGATAGCTAGATTAGTATATCTAGCTGCAGTGCAAACAGTGTGGGGTTTGAATCACAATGAAATTTTTATTTTTTATATATCAATAAAATAATTTATTGTATTTAAATTTATTCATAATTTTATTCATTTTATTTTGAATTCATTTTTTTTCATAATTTTCCCTTTATTTCTTATGGGAAAAATTCGTTTGGTATAAGTCCAAGATCTGGAACAGATTAAGAATGTATACCAAAGTACCACTGTATTTGGGACACAGTACTATATAAGTTATGCTCTGACATATGTATGTTTCAATTTACCTAGTGTTTTGTGGAATGATCCAATTATATAAATTGGAGATTTCTATATTATGTTTTATCAATCATTTTTAATTTCAGTTTTTACAAAATCATTAGGGAGCTATATCTAAAAACATGGAATAACAAGGGCTTAATTTGATGGTAAATTTGATATCAGTTGTTTTTGAAATCATTTTAAAAAATTGTTAGTATTCATTTAATGATAATGATCTTCTGTTGATTTTAGAAACTGTTTTCAAAAGTTGATTTTGAAGGGTTTTTAGAATTAAAAAATAACAAGGAATTTTGTACAAAATCATCTTTTTAACTAGCATAGTAAATAATTAGCAGAAGGTCTCTGACTTATAACAATCCAAGTTATGATGATCCATACTTATGACAGATTATTTACAATAAAAATCCATATTTTACAATAGCCACCATCAATAATTTAGCAATAATGGCAATCAAGTAATCAGAAGGAATGGAAACATACTGTGTTATAACTATGGAGTATTCATAATTAACCCCAAGTCACTAACCTCTAGATTTTTTAGGTGTCCAGGCTTGGCCTATTCAACCCCATCTTTTACCTCATTATCCATTGTTGTTGTGAGTGTGATGGTCTGTGATGATTATTGAGATCCCCAACTATTTTGTATTCAATAATAAGAAAAGTAGTATATAATACAAAAGAAAAAATAACAATCATGCTGGTTTTCAATACTTTTTTATAAAAATTAGATGATTTTCTTTCAATTCAAAAATATTTCCTGAAATGTCTACAATAAAATCACATAATTGTGGCGAATCCACTTCATGCTATTGTGAAGGAAACCGATTAATTCATTTTATTTTTTTTTGTTCATCAAGTTGATGAGAGGGGAAAATATGTGGGTGATCTTACATCTTGAGTAAATATGCCTCACATTCAACAATAATGTAAGCATTAAATGAATTAGTGAACAGAATGAAATGAGTTAACTTCAAAATTCAGAAATGAGCCAATTGCTGATTAAACAAAAGTAACAGTAAAAACAGACCTGGAAATGAGACATCAAAAGATGAAGGTGATAATTAGGAGGTCAAAGAGAGCAGTTTTTGGATGGAAGCAAGAAGAGAATTTGCAGTTGTTGGACAAGAGGAAGAGGAGAAATCCATCTCCAGATAGTCACAATCCAACCAATGGCAGAATTATGTATCTTCTGCTCAAGTGAGACTATAGAGACTATTTCTGATGAAAAAGAAACTGAATTGTGGAACTATCTGGGCCAACCTTTTCTTAGTTGGACTTGATCTCCAATATTGATTCAAACTGGTATTTATACCAATTGAACTCTTGAATTGTCAAATGAAATGAACTTTTTTTTTTTTAAGAAATCCTTTTGCAAATTTATAATGGTACCAAATAAATGCATATTTTAATGTTTTAAGTTATGTCATATTAGTCATTGATGTGTGTTACCCAATGTTCTCCTATTGTTACCTGCAGAACCTGCATACACCTATCCATTCTAACTGACAGACAACTAGAGGGAACACTCCTCTAAAATGTATCTGATATCAAAATTGACAATATTAGTCTCATGGCTGAGTTCAATGATGGCCAGATAGCCTGGAAGGATTCTACCTCAACCCTCCAAGACAATAAGTGAGATCCTAACTGGACCCTCTGAAGTCTCCACATAATAAATTAATTCATTTATTTGAATTCTCTGCATTGGGAAATTTTTTGATGGATCTAGCTTAGGTATCAATCAATCTATGTGAAGTCCCGTTGACTTTATCACAGATATAGTGATGTAGGCAGATGATAATTTAGCTGGAGTGAATCCATTGTGCAATAATCAGCCAATGATTGGGAACTAACATTGAAAAATAATTGTTTATTTTTCTAATAACTTTGTTAGGCTAGTTTGAATTAAGCCACTGAATCACATGGGATACTAATGCTAGCAGCTACTTTTAGAGCCCACTGTAGTTTGGGTAACTCATGATGGATCAACTGAGAAGGTTGAAGGATGGTGTTCAATGGGTTTGCTGGACTTGAACCCTCCTGAAAAAAGTAGATAATATGGAATTTATGATTAAATCTGGATTCTCCAAGGTTGTAAATGATTGTTTTGTCATGCAGCTATCTAGCAGATACTAAAAACTTAAACATTCCATCTTTGTTTATACGTGGTTTTTTCTTTATTTTTATTTATAAAAAAGTTTAGTAAGCACAAAATATAAAGGCAATTCTCAACTTTTGTACAATTGCTATTTTGTACAAATCTTTAAAAGTTAAATTTTTATTGATATGTATCTCAAAAAGCCTACTTCTTTGTAGCTACCCTCCCCTGTTTTGTTACGTTGTATATTGTAGTTTATCTGTTTTGGGTGTAAAATGCATATTTCAAATATTGGTAATAAATATATAATAAATATTTTAAATACACTTTTCCATGTTTTTTTTAGATTGCTCTATTTTTGTACACATTTCAGGAATCAATTAAGTATGAAAGTCAAGGACTGCCTGTATACATTTTTCTTATATTACTGTACGTTTATAGATGAATAAAAAGTAGAGATTAATTGATTAATTATTGAATACTATAATTTTTTTTTAAATAGTAGTATTCAATAATTAGAATTCATAAACTATAATAAACCATTGAATTCAGAATATTCAAATTGAATATTTTGAATTTTACGGTTGATGACTATAACCTTTATAACATTGAACCTATGGAAAACTGTGCTGCAAGTTATGACCTATTCAAACTGCAACGAAAATTTTTGAATTTGACCTTTTCATAAGTTAAGGACCTTCTGTATCTGATTTCTTTTGATGATAGTAATTTAAACCTTTTAGATGCCTTGCTACTCTGTGTCTTTTTATTTTTAAGACATTTAATTTATGTGAATACAAGTATCATCTTGATAAAGTACAGGTTGAAAAGAAGCACATGTGAGGATCGCGAAGAGTAGGCGCTGCTTAAATGATGTAGGGATGCCAAAATTGGCCGAATTTCGAATTTGACCGTCGCGTTTAGCGCGCGGCGTCGCGCTTGGCGCGCGGATCCGTGACGCCGAGGTCCGGGATTGGAAATTGACTCAAATAACTATATTACAAACAAAATAAGATATTTATTTACATTTAACAGTTAACATTGAATATAAAAAAAAAATAACTTAAACGTAATTTTGCAATGAACATATTTTTCCAAGAGAGAGAGTGAGTTCACCGTAACCTTCCGCATACCTGGGAGAGATCTTTGTCGATCCTACACTACTTCATGT
>AYEL01008375.1:0-19493 GCA_000484575.1 Olivierus martensii | reverse complement strand
TAACAAAATTATTGACTTCTAATCTCTTTGACTCTCCAAAACTACCCCTCTTCTTTTACACGGAACTCGTATTTATTTATTCTTTCCATCCATCTGGAGAAGGAACTTTCCCACGGATGGACAAGGAACTAGCGAACTTATTCGAAGTTCCCTGTTAATGTTATCTTGATCGGTCTTTATTAATTAATTATTATTTTTAAACAATTTTTTTTGTTTAATTTTTAATTTAAATTTTAACATAATTTCATATTATTTCTATAAGACAAGGGAATGCCGTTTAGGGGTCTCCCGAACCTCACACACATATGAGAGCAGACTTCATTTGAAATGTAATAGGATCAAGTTTTGAAGTGGTATGTGAACCCTGAATAAACTGTAAAAAAAGGCAAACTTTCTTCCACTTTCCTTTCATTATTTTGTCAGTAGCTTCTGTCCATAAATCTCCTATAATCTTTGTTGTATATTGGATGTTTAAGCCTTTCAAAAGTTCTTTAATATGTTTTTGTTATTAAATTTTATGCCATTTTCTATCCTATTGGATATTATGGAGCAGGACATTTCAGTGCCCTTCATAGAGTGCTCATACCTGTAGTGAACTCTTGTTTTATGTTGTTTTTCTGCTGGAAATAACTAAACAGTGGCAATATTTCAACATTCATCACAGGCTGCCTATAACTGTATTAGGTTGGATATGAAATGAATTGAATCAACAAGCCAGGCTAAATCCTTCTTTATGAAATCTAGAGGTCTAGAATTTAGAATTGAACTCATATTATCCAAGATTAAATGTAACACAATTCCATGCAATTGATTCCTTTTTTAATCTAAATCAGTGGAACTGGTTTTAAATTTTCACCCAGAAACCAGGCTTCCAGGTCCTAGTTCAAAGAATAGAATTAGGTAGTGTTTGCAGGCAAGGCAACTTATATGTATGTGAGATCAAATTACTCTTAGCTTTCGTACCAATTTATTGATAACATAAAAACAATATAATAGAATGTAGATATTAATTTGCTCCCTTTTAATTAATAAATTGGATCTGGGGCACATAAAGTGCAAGATGAAGAAAATTGTAGGATTTCTGTACTTCTGTAGTATTTGTGGCCTACCTAGCTATCTATTCTAGCACATAATAAAATATCTCAAACTAGTATTGAAAACTTTTAAAATAAATAAAGCCTGTATATGTAAAAAGATAAATTATTATTTCCCCACTTTGAATTATAATCACCGCCACATAAGTTGGCCGATCTTTTTGACATGCGCAATAAGTCTTCTCATCAATATGCTTTGTCTGGATTTTACCCATGATGCACTTGTTCTACTATAGTAATGGCGGAGATATCGTTGAAACGTGGAAAGCCTATTAAAAGTCAATGTAGGACGATCATATGTAATGTTTACAACTATATTAGAAAAAAGGAGCCAACAATGAGTAACTATGCTGCATTGAAAGAGACAGAAACTGCTACAAGGGTATCATACACAACTATCCGTAGAATCATTACCACTGCGGAAACGCTATTGGCTGGCGTTAGAAATGACGTCATCCTCTCAGCCAACTTATGTGGAGGCGACTATAGAGCTTATTAAAGTTCACTAGAGAAGTACTTTCAACTTCACAAAGTCATCTTCAGCTTTTTTTTAAAAATTAGAATACAATATGTTCTTTGGAATATAAAATGCGGAATGTTATTTAAATTTAAATTACTTAGAACAAAAGAATTAAGGAATTATACATAAATATTAAGGTTACATACATGTTAAAAATTAATAATAAACAAATTAGATGAACAATAAGTGCCACTAAATAAATTACAATTAAAATAAATAAAATAAATGAAATTACATGGAGGAGGCTATATAAGCCATAGGGATACCGTTAACAGTTATCATTTATAACATAGGTCTTATCATTATACTGCCTATATAAGCCATAGGGATACCGTTAACAGTTATCATTTATAACATAGGTCTTATCATTATACTGTTCATAAGATACAAATAAATAAAATTCAACCTGCTTCCTAATTAATTCTAAGTTAAGATACGCCTTTATAGCAGGAAAAAACTTTTATTAACAAAGAATAAAATGCTTTCAGTCTATTATAAAACCCGCATCAGTACATAAATTTATTAATAAAGAGCAAAATGTTTTCGGTCTATTATAAGACCTGCATCAGTACATAAAATTTATGTACTGATGCAGGTTTTATAATAGACCGAAAGCATTTTACTCTTTGTTAATAAAAGTTTTTTCCTGCTATAAAGATTTGTCTTAATTTAGAATTCATTATACTGTTCAATAACAATGGCTTCAGCCATTTTTATGTCTTCCGCTTTACTTATCCCTCTGACGACACACACTTGATCCCATTGGATGGTGACATCATACTGATGGCAGTGTTTGATGAGCACTGTGTTGAAGCTTGCTTTTCTTATGCTGTTTTGGTATTCTTTTAATTGGATATCTAAAGATTTCGTAGTAGTATCAATTTAAACTTCCTGTCTATCAAGATCATTATTATAGATGGGAATGATATATACCTTGGCTCATTGGAATGGTGTTATTGGTGGCTTAATGTTCTTCAAAGTATGAAAGGTAGTATGCATCCGACTATATGTTAAAAACTTGTTATCTTTTAATAATGCTTTGTTTAAAGGCTCGATAGCTCTATGATATTGTACTGGGTATAAGTACGTCTTAAGCTTAAAAAATTAATAAATAATAAAGCTTTTAAAAGTTTGTTAAATTTGTTGAAGTTAAGCTTCATTATACTTAACTTTAACAATTTATAAAGCCATAGAAAATTACCTAATAAGTTGGTGTCAAACAAACAATTGCCAAAATTTGAACAGAGCTAAGCAGATAATTACAATATTATATAATAGATAATTAATTTTAAAAAAATTTTTTCATTAAGTAATATTTTATACATATTAATCATATATATATATATTAAAATGTATGGCCATTAGAAAATAACAAAAATTTTAGAAAAAAATTTTCCATAGAAGTATTATTTAAATAATGTGTTAAAAGATAGAAAATGAAATCACAATACACCTAGCCCTCGATTTGCATGGTACTCAATTTACACAGTTTTTAAATGAAAACAAAAAAATTTTTTTTGGTTTTATTTTGATTGTTCTGCATAAATAAATTTATAAATTATGCCATTTATAATTAAAAGAGTATCATATTGTCACATTTTGTGGGTTTATGAGTTCGTAGAGATTAATAAAAAGTGAATACAACTATATTTCGTATAGTCCCATTTATTTACACACACAACAAAATAATTTTGTTTCACTATAACTAAATTCAATACAAAATCTGTCGTTTTACACAGTTTTGGTTTGCACGATTTTTCCAGGAACGTATCTACCATGTAAATCAAAGGCTGGGTGTATATGCAAAAGAGATTTCAGCACAGTGAAGGACACTAATGCAATTAAGTTAATGTAACATTGATTATTAGAAGTGAAGATTAGTGTCCCCAATACTATGATTTACCAACATATTTTTTTACAGATTAATGATGAAATTATTTTTATTAATACAATAAAAAGTAAAATTTCATATTATCTGTGGGTCAGAAGTATAGGACACTGTCACATTTACTACATTTTACAGGAGAGCAGTTTGAAGATGTTTATGCTGTTCTCCCTTATGGACTTGGTGTTATTTAAAAGCACCGTAACTGCACTAATTATTGATGTAGGACATAGTATTATATACCCTGTGGATAGAGGACGAGAAACCATATGATTGTGCCAATAATCTCATTTTGGCCACAAATGGACATAGTGTCCTATACCTCTGACCCACAGATATAAACATTAAAAATTTTGTTGTATGATTTTTTTAGAATGCATATAATAATCCTGAAATATCTCTAATTTATTTAAAACAACAACAAAATCATGTGAAAAATTGAAATAATTCAATATGAAATATATTGTATATATACATAATATCTTAGAAACATGTAATAAAATTTCAAAACTTCTGCTGAAGAACATGATCTCACAACTATTTTTGTTTTTTATTTCAGAAGTTCAAATATATTTCCACATTACTTTATTATTGGATTTTTTTGTTACATGTTCAGATAACTAATATCTATATTTTATCTAATTTTATAATAAAACTAGCAAAGTGTGTCCTGCATTGTCTGGACATAATTTGCAAACATACAGTATATTAGAAAAACTTGATTATTTGCATGTTGATTTCTTCTACACTGCAGTTTGTCATTCAGTTGTTCTTTAATGCAATCCTCATAATTTCCAGAAAATTCATGACTTTGAGAATCTGCGTGTCTTTCTGCTGTTTAGTTTGAAAAAGATTTACTTGTAGAACATTGAAATTCATAATTTTGGGATATTATGTACTATACCTACTGAAAATTGATCATTTTACTGATTATTGTATTGTTCCCAGGAAAAATGTTTTTAATTGTAAAACTATTTCATGCATTTAATTTCATTAGTTATTTTAAATGTCATTTTTATTGAAATGTTATCATTGTACTAATTGAATTACAGTTAGTACAAATTATTTATTGTTTTTAAATTTATTAAAGTATAAAATCATGAGATCATTTATCAGTATTATGCCTCGATGATATCAGCTTGCTTATGTGAACTTTATCATGATGTGATATCATGTATTTGTTACATTATGTGTCATGGGATCTTATGATGATATCCCAAATTGGAACAAAATCGTTTCGCTATTTAATTTATTAATTATAGCATTTGGAATCCATTGGCTTTTTGTATCCAATTTAATTTAGATTTAATCAGAGTATTAGGCCACAACGGTGTCATCATTGTGGCATCATGAATCAAAATTGTCTTATGATGGTATCCATTGTTACATTTATGATGACACATTGGTGCAACTATAATGTCATCTCCAATTTGAACATTACTCTGAAGAATTTAAATGAAGCCATCTATTGACTAAATTGATAAATTCTTTGAAATTTTTTTATTGTTCCTAACTGATTAACAGTGATTGTTCTAAAAAATCACTAAATAGGCCAGTTATTTCAGTTGGATAGTCACAGAGAATCATGCCAAGTTTCGTGATATAGCTTCTACTGTTTAGGACAGGTTCTTAACCTTTTGATGACTCCAGACCCCCCAATGGATTGTCCAATATTGCCCCATACCTTCTTCACTTGTGTTCCATCGCATTCTGTTCATGTACTATCCAAAGATCAAGTTCCATATTCCCAGCATTTGGTTCCCACACCTCTCAAGAGGTATGGATACCTTCGGTTAAGAATTGTGGGTTAGGAGATTACTCAATACAAACATACAAACAAACAAAAAATATATATATAAGATTCACATGATCATCTGTCTCTGTATTGTGGAGTGTCAAGAAAATAGAAAAGGGAGAATTATAAAAATAAATATTGGTAATTATACAATTGTAAATACATGCATGTATTTTTTGTTTTATATTATTATTATGAATAATATATCTTTTCCAGTCCTATAGCACTTAAGTCAATTTTTACTGTATAAAGTAGTGATGGATGGATTATTTTACATATCACTATTACATTAATGACATAAAAATTTAATGAAAATCTGCTAATAAAATTTACATTGATTCTTTATTTTCCATCCAAAAAAAGAAATTTTGTACAATTACATAATATTTTTCAGAATGATGTAAAAAACAAAAGATTTTATAAAGTTATATAATAATTGATGCCTTTATTATATATAATTTGTATTCACAGATTTACTGTTTTTCTACAGTGATATTAATATAAATTTAAGTTGACAATTAATATTAATATATTAATTGTCAATATAAATATCACTGAAAAAAATATCTGAAAAACTGTTAAGTGATTAAAAAGAATCAAAAATAAATTTTAATCATAAATATTCAAAATTTTGTTTTTCTGTCATAAATTATTTTTCTGATTAAATAAATAGGAAATAATTTATAAAGTTATATAAATTGTTATCTTTCATATTAATTAATAATAGTGTTTTATCAGTTTATATTTTATCATATTTTTTAAATTCTGTTTCTAGCTGGTGTATGAATTATTCCTTAGATTTCTTGAATGTCCAGATTTTCAACCTGGAATTGGAAAGAGAGTCATTGATCAAAAATTTGTTCTTCAGGTAAACTTTTTATTTTTATTCTTGAAAATAAGCTAATTTTTCTTATAGCTTTTTTAACAAAATATTTTTTTAGTAATCCTGTTTGTCTAGTTAATTGTTCTAAATTATTTTATTTAAATGTAAAAAAGACAAAATTAATTATGAAATCAAAGGTCATCTATGGAAAATTCTACAATTCTAATCATTACACTTGAGGTTTTTTATAACAATGATTACTGTTTTCAATGAAAATGTTAATGAAACTTCAGAATGTGTGCTTTGTTTTATATATGTGTAATGTGAAACAAGAATTTTCAAACATGACATGTTTTTAATTTTCAAAAGTGTAAATTTTTTTTACTGTAATAATTGTTACATTTGTTAACATAATTAATTTTAGTAATTTATAAAGATGATAAATTGTAAAATCATTATAATTTTATATATTATAAAATTACATCAATTTGCAAAGTTTCTGCTAAGATTAATTGTTTTTTAATGGTGATGAGCTTCATGTACGATATTTCGAATATATATCATTATATCTTATTGTATTTTAGCTTCTTGAATTATTTGATAGTGAAGATCCAAGAGAGAGAGATTTTCTCAAAACAGTTCTACACAGGATTTATGGAAAGTTTCTTGGTCTTCGAGCTTTTATTAGAAAACAGATTAATAATATATTCTTAAGGTAAGTTATTATTAAATTAAAAAATATGATCTGTTTGCTGACACTCTTTATATCTTACATCATATTTTTTTCAACTACTGTGATTCAATTCTGTGAAATTGTTTTATAGTTTATGGTAAAATCCATATCATATTCTATAAGAATAATCAACTTTATAATTATTTACTTGAAAACCTAATGATCAAATTTAATTTTTATTTTGATATTGACTTTTAGGAAACAGTGATGATATAAAGAAAATTATGAAATATTTCTTACATTGCACTTTATAATGTATCAGAAATTGCAAATACATTTAATCAGCATTGATATTCATCTGATATGCATTGGACTATTCCAGTTATAAATATATTTTAATCTTCATACCAGTTGTTAAATAATATAGTATTAATAATTATATAAAGAGTAAAAATTAATTAATTAATATTAATTCTAATATTAACCTGCAATATTGTACTTGCAACTAAGCTGTATTGTCACTGTTTGTATAGACTATTGACAGCAATATATTCTTTAGGACGGGTGGCCAATAGGTCTATCGCGGGACGATTTGTAGTTGATCTTCGTAAGTTATTGGACGACTCCCTTACTGCATAGTGCCTTCTCTAGACAACTAAAGCCAAAATTTCGCTTTATTGCTTAGTATAGTCCAAAACAGAATAGCCGAAGCAGCAGAGCATTTAGACAAAATTCTAAATTCGCTGACAATGACAACATGGCACCTATGAATTGACAGTTGTATAATTGAAAGTGAAGTATTGTGTTTGAGATTTATGAGTAAAGTAAAAGGAAAAAAACCAGTGAAGTATTGTGTTTGAGATTTATGAGTAAAGTAAAAGGAAAAAACTGTCGCCACTGCCAGATATGTCATTTTGGGATATGTGGTTTTGGACTCCTATCTCTACTCCCATCATCAAACGAAGAATTTCGAAGGTAGATCGCAAACTCATTGTTAACATATAAAGTCGATCCTAATGACAAACAAGTTGGCCACCCATGCTTTAGGAGAATCACCAAATTATCAAAATAGAAAAATAATCTCTGTTAAAAATATTAAAATATAGCTTGAGATTGTTAATATGGTTAACAGGACTATCAGTTATTTTGCACCTTAAATACAAAAAATAATAATAACTATTGTTGATAAAATTGCTAGTTTGCCATTTTATTAACATTATTGAAAATGAATATTGAATACCTCTTGAAATATAAAATATTGTAATTATTATCAACATGAATTTTTATTAAAAATACTCATTGTTTATGAAACCAATATTATTCCGTGGAAGACATTAATATATCATCATATATTGATGCCTTCCACATTACAAAGTCCATAGATTTTCATGTAGCATCACACTGCTTACAGGAATTTTGCTGTTTAGTCTTCTGCATGATTCAAATCATTTTAAAACACCTGATTCAACATCAGGAAAGGCATATTTTTAATATCTTGCATTTTGGATCAATACTTGACTCATGTCTTTTTATAATGGTATTTTATTTTTCAAAATGACAGTTTATTGGGTGGAATGCCATATTTCTCCACTAAATCTTTTTCTTTGAGTTTGGATTTCTTTCAAAATTTCTGATTAAATGCATTTTTTACTTCAAATTAAGAATGTTTGATTTTTTCTTAGACATCTTAACTCTTAATTTAACAACTCAAAATGGTCAAAACCATTACTTTTTGTTAACCATTATTTGGGCAGGAATGGAAGCAATGAGCTGCTGAGATTCTGATTTAAATTAAATTTTCTTGTAAAAATTTAAAATTTTAATTACTCAATTTGCGAAAATTTTCATTTACTAGATTGAAATTGCATGAATATTTGAGTTATCAGACTTTGACCGATTTCAGATTCACTGTAACAATTTTGAAGAGGATGTGAGAATATTATTGAACCAAAAATTAATTGATAATTATAAACATTGTTATAATAACTTTATTTGTATTGATTTTTATTTTTTGAACTCAATTAATATTAATAATAAATATCAAAAATTTCATAATAAGGCAAAACTATTTCCTAAATTGTGAAAAAATTACAATGTGTGAAAATGAAAATTTTTTTTCATAATTTTTATTAGGTTTGTATATGAGACTGAACATTTTAATGGAGTTGGAGAACTTTTAGAAATATTGGGCAGGTAAGAAATTTTTCAATTTTAAATTTTATTTATTTTTTATTTAATTTATAAGGCAGAAAATAGTCAAATATGAATAACTTTTGAATTATATATTTTTATTTTATTTTATGATATTTTGTAAAAATGTATAATAGACTTCAAAGTATAATTGTAAAATATAGAATATGTTTATTTAAACTAATGATGATTGACAATCAAGTAAAAATTATTTGATCAACATATAAGAATTAAAAGTTTTTATACCTATATACATACTGATAGAAAAAAAGACTGTTGAAAAATATGGATTAGCATTGAAAAAAGAGTTTAAATAGAAATAAGTGTTTTTAGTCATTAAAATAAAATATATATATTAAAGTTTTAAAGTAATGATATAAGGCTAATATAAATATGTTATGAAATTCATAATTTCATACTTCAGGCTATAGTATTGCAGGACATAATTAGGTTAGGGTAGTAAAAAATAGAAAATATACCACTTTGTATAGTTATGAGTTCTCAAAAACCACCCAATTGATCATTTTTTACAAGCAGAAGCTGGAACCTTCTTTCTTCTTACCAATTTAAAATATCAAGCATTAAAATTCTATATACATCAAATTTTATAAGGAGATAACTCTTCTTTGAGTAAAGATTTCTTTAACATGAACTACCACTATCATAACTATCAGGAATTATTTGAGATTTTAAAGGAAGGCCTAAATCCAATTTCAGGGATTAATCTCTCCTCTTTTCTATGGTACAAGGAATTTTGCCCTCTATATAGAAATTAGCTTCTGTCATCATTCCAAATTAGGTAATATGTTTGTATTTCCAGATCAGGTCTTGGAAATAGATATGTCATAGAATATAGTATATTACTAGTTATTTTCTTCCATCACGGATTTATATAGTCTGATGGACTGCAAGTGGCAGTGGATACCTCAAAACATCCATATGAATATTGATTGGGATAGTTATCTTGGATCAAAATAATGCATATTATTTTTGATCAATTGAAGGTGTTCTGTTTTTTCCATGGATTCTATCATCATCTCACTATCTATCCTTATCTCTCATTAATGGCATTGTCCATTGTCTTCTTTTCCAATAGCCTTTCCTTATTATAGTCTCTTTTCCAAAGTCTCTGCTAGTGATTCAAACATTGCTATTCAGCTGATAGACTCAATCTGAGATGATAGACAATATGAACAGGTTTATGGCCTACCTGTGGTTTGTGGAGTGAGCCAAACAGGTAACAAGACCTAGAGATACTGACACAGAGATTATGTTCTTAAAATAACAACTTCCTTTATTTGAGAGAGAGAAAGTTTCAAATTTAAAACCTGACTATCTTTGTCGGAAGGACAAATCCCTTATGACAATAAAGTCGTTTTCCTTCAGCTGCAGAAAAGTCTCTTTTGTTGGGCCACATGGAAAACCCTTGGTGGAACAGTACTTTCTTGGTGCACATGCACTGACACCAGTTTCTTGTTGGATCCTTTCCTGTTCTCCTTCAATGAGGACCAACACACTCAGCAATGGGCAATGACTAACTCGGGGTTTGGTGACGGATCTTTTTGGTTATGGGAAATGATTGACTCGGGATTTAGTGGCAGACCTTTTTGGTGATGGGGGATGACTGACTTGGGGTTTGGTGATGGACCTTTTCAGAGATGGGTGATGACTACTTCGTTCTCTTCCCATGTCCTCCCTTTGTGGGAAAACTCTCTTGATGTGGGCAGCCAATCCGCTTTTTAAAACTTCACCAAGCCTGGGACCAAAACATGACATTTCACCCAAATTCTCGGACTTCAATGCTTTCTGACTATTGTCTATTATTTCCTTCTGCAGGTGGCGACTACTACACTAGTCCCTAGGACACCTATACAAACACAATTCTTCACCCATGATACATAACCTCTTTTTGTTTCGAGATTTACAACACTAGGGACGAAGTTTCATGTAAGACAGCATAACTCAGTTGATGCTTAATTTTTCTTTTAATCTCAGAGTTCTTTATTCCCTTTTTCTCAGTTGCAGAGGACACAGTATCTCGGGCTAACTGAAGGATAAACACACCCAATGGTGGTCTATTCTCTAGAGCAGCCATTCTCAACCTGAGGCCTGGCAAGCTTTTGTGCGCGGCCCCGGAACGCACAGTCATGAATTTAATGAAAATGCGGAATTCTTCTCCCACAAACAAAAAATAAAAATTCTTAAAAAATTTTTTTAAATCTAGAAAAAAATTGACTTTTCCTAAGCTAGGTCCTTCTTGATGCACTCATAAAATTTTACAGGTCATAGGTCAATTTGGAAAACACTGACCTATGGCATTCAGGAATTGAGAAATCAAAAGTTTTTTTGTAGGCGATTTTTTTAGAAATCAGACACTTTTCACATGACACCAACTGGTTGCTGACTGCTGATATAGCATGTTATGGCCCGCTTAATGTAGCAAACAAATGTACGCTGTTCACTTAATTTAGCAAATAAATGTATGTGGCCCAGGGAAAGAAAGGTTGAGAACCATTGCTCTAGAGTGTCACTCCTAATTGAATTTATGATGAGGAGTGAAGTGATACTCTATAGCATGCTCAAATTCTGTGTGTCCACAGGTGTTTTGGACTTTTGGTCATGTGTGAATCTGCATTAATGAACAACTAGACACCATTTCTTAATTTTCTGGTCCAAAACATTTGGAACAGTGATGTTCAATCTTTAAAGATATGATCAAACATCATAATCTAAATTCTCCATTCACTTTTGGTCCAAATCACAATGATCATATAAAAAAATATTCCATCTTCGACTAACACTGTGGAAATTTAGGCATGTCTGATAATGAAGCAATGTGTAATACATCTTGCTGTTTATTGACAATATATTTAAAAATAATTTTTTTGAGATTAAAATTTTTTAGTACAGTAGAATTGGTGTGACATCGCAGTTTCGGATTCCATTAGAAAAAAAAAAAGTCTGTCTGAGATCCTATAGTTCATATAGACAATAAATTGGCGAATGCGTGTCACTGTTTGTCGCCATCAAAAGACAAAATCAAATCTTATCAATATAATAATTGTTGAATTATAAACTGCTAATCAATATTTACAGGTTCATTTGTCAAAAACTTCAAAGTGAGCCCAATTGTCTTTCTGGTGAAGATTGATGATTAAAAACTGTTTTTGTAAACAATTCATTTCATTAATGTAATTTTTTTTGTAGTCATTTCATTACTGTTAATTTTTAGGATGTTTTATCTGCATTTGTAATACTATGGTTGTGGGAAGGAGCCGGAATGAATTAATCAATTTTCAATTAAATCCTATGGGGAATCACGCCTTGAATAACGACGTTAATCCTGGAATGGATTACCATTGTTAACCAAGGTACCACTGTATAAATTTTTTGCTTAAACAAGTGCTGAAGACTGGTTAATTAATAATTCCAATTGCTTATCACTTTAGGGATCCGGTTCAATTCTGAATTATCACCTTGGAGGATCTGGGATCTAAACTAGAGAATTTTACCATCTTGAAAGACAGAGTATTCCATTGTCTATTACTACTATTAAAATTACTACCATTATGGGATGTTTTTGACTTACGATAGTCCTCTAGTTATTGATAACCCCATCTGTATTTGGTTCTCCAAATATAAGAATAGACTGCATGCATGCATAATTGCTCAGAAGACCAATAGTTAATGACAAAATTTTTAATTACAATAAAAATAACCATTTGAGATTTTAATTTTTCAAACTTTAAAATGGCATAATAACTCTCACTTATACTTATATTTCCTCATTCCAAAAATGTTTGAAAGCTGTTTAATATTTGACACTCTATCTAAAATAATTCAGAAATAATAACTTCCTGATTTAACATTTACTTCTTTGAACAATACAACATAATATCTGACACAACCTTTGACTTCAACCAATGCAGCCATTAGCATTAATATTGCTACATCTCTTCATTCCATACCTGAGGCAATAGAATTGTGTCAATTTGGGTATGGTAGATTTTGGATAGTATTCATTTTACACAACAAATTTAAAAATTCAATTTTTATTCCCCTATAAAACAACTAATCAATACTTAGGCTCCCATACAGAAAGCTGATGATAATATTATTACTTCAACCAACCATCAAAGAAAATTGAGACAGAGAAATTCAGTAAACACAAATTATGGGATAAAATAATAGTCATAGCAATCTATATTTTCACAATGAATTCAAGATCAGTTACAGCTAACCCTCGTATAATGTGGTAGATAGATTCCTGAAATTGTTGTATGGTGTGAAACCATGTTATATGAGACCTGGAACCAATACAAAAATGGGAGTTACATTCCAAAAACAATTAAAAACAAATAACTTTCTTTAAATTAAGATTATTAAAAAAAAAAAAAAAATATATATATACATAAAGAAAAAAGTATAATTATTAAATGAATGTTACATAAGCTATATATCTTCCTTACTGCTAGTTAAAAGAAAAACATTTTTTCATTTTAAGAATATAATTTTCACATGCAGATAAAAGTTAATGTATCTTTTGCTCTCTTTACAAAATCTGTAATTTATCCCACTAGAAAACTATTGTTCCTTAACAAATAAAGTTTTCTTCTATTTCACACTACTCTATTGAAGAATAAAATCTTATTTTTTATTCAAGAACCGAACATTTAGACCAATGCAGCCATTAGCATTAATATTGCTACATCTCTTCATTCCATACCTGAGGCAATAGTAGGCATAAAATTACTACCATTATGGGATGTTTTTGACTTACGATAGTCCTCTAGTTATTGATAACGCCATCTGTATTTGGTTCTCCAAATATAAGAATAGACTGCATGCATACATAATTGCTCAGAAAACTGAACATTTAGAACACAAAATACTCAATGGTCCACAATTAACTCAATTTAAAAAAAAAATCCAAAATAGACTGCATGTCGCCCCTCTTATGGCCAGCTAGCATTGTGTGTCCATAGGGTAGAATTACAAAAATTAATGTAAATGTTTGTGTTTTAGAAAATTGCATTTATTCTCCTACGCATGTTAAATAAAAACATTGTTGTAGGAAACCACATTATACGAGGGTTACCCTTACATCAAATCAATAAATGATGATTAGAATACTGTATATATTTCACAAGCAGCTAGTCACTACAAATATGATCCAAAAGCCTTCTGGAAATATACAGTCAATCATCACAATCTGGTAATGAAATTCCTCAAGAAATGAATCTGCCAATTTTTAATTATCTCAAAGAGAAACTTTATAATCACAATATTAACAACAAAAACAAGCAAACTCTTCAATTAATTCTAACAACTGTAGCTAAAATGAAAAATCATATTAATATATCAGTCCTCTTTAAAAAAATTCCAGCCATCATTCATCACAATTTTCCTTTCTTTATATAAGATTATTATAATGAATGTCACATTATTGACTAATGGAAAAATTATAATTTGATTCCAATACTCAAAAAAGGGGAAGAGAAATATAATTTCCAGAATTATATAAGGCTTTAATTCTAACAGTTTAACAAAAGTTTTTGAAAAATAATTGCACAAAATAATATAATTTCAATCCAAAATTCAATAAATTCTTATCATCCTATTCCTCAGACAACAGATACTACAACCAACTTGTTAAGAAAGTTTGCATAATGTTTTCATATTATCTGGATATTTCTTTAACTTTTGATTGAATCAAACCAAACATTCTTCATGCCAAACTTTCAATACTTTATAACATTGATTGGATCACTAAACTACTATTTACCAATGATAAAATGTATCAACTCGTCCTCTCTTTCTAATTAATTTTCATATACCGTATTTATTCGAATCTAAGCCGCCATTGATTTCAAGCCGCATCCCAAATTCTCAACACGTTTTTGTGAAAAAATAACAAATAGTGTAAAAAGGTTTATCGATATCCGATATTTACGAAATTAAAAAAATTTTAAAATGGAGAACTAATAAGAAGTGAATAATTAATTTATTTTACCAGTATTAAAAACTTTTAAATACATACATGAACATGTACTTGCTCTAACCGTCAGTATCATGTTCCGAAAATGATTCGTCACAGCTGACTTCGGAACTGGTGCCGGCGTCGCCATTTTCCCAGATGGTGTCGTCTTCCGTGCCATCCAATGCATTTGTTACGCAACATTTTTTAAAAGAATGTATTATAGTCTCTTTGGAAACTTTTTTCCAGGCAACAGATATCCATTCTGCCCAGAAGCAGTTAAAGGGTGGTTATCCAAATGCAACCAGTTTTTGTGCTTTCTTTTTATGTAGTCTTAAATGGCTTATTAACGCTTACGTCAAGCGGCTGAAGCTGGCTTGTCATATCGCCCGGGATTATCACCAAATCGCAATTATTTTGTCTCAGTTTCTTTTTTACAGAGTCCGTCAAATGACCTTTAAACGCGTCCATGACAAGTATGTTTTGAGCATTTAGATCTGGTCTTTTATTCCACACTGAATTAACCCAATCTTCAAAGTTTCGGCGGTCATCCAACCATTTTTCTAAGCACGTACAATTACGTCTTTGGGGAAATTTTTGTTTTTAGGCACTAATTTCCTGTTAAGAATCAAATACGGAGGTAATTTATGTCCGTCTGCCGTAACACCACAGATTACCCAGATGCGACACAATGTTAAAAACAAAAAAAAAAATTTTTTTTTTTGTATGCCTAGGTATTCTTAAAATGAACTTATTTCAAGTTCATTTTAAGAATTTATACATTTTATCCAATAAACTATATAAAAAATCCAATATTTTTTCAGCATTGATAATATTTTAAAATTTAACTTGCATTATTGACAAAATATAATGTCAAATAATATAATATAATATGTAAAAATGTAATTGATTGGATAGTGAGAATCATCTGTAAGTGATTTATTAGCAATAAAAATATTTCATTTTTTTCTAGGATAAATATATTTCTAAAATAAATGCTATAAATACTATAATAATAATTTCCATTATAATTATTGCTTGTGACATGCTCTCAGAGAAATAAAATTTTTCATTCATATGATTATTCTTTAAAGAAAAAAAATATATAACTCTGAAGAACAATTTAAAAGAATTAATGAAAATATAAATCTATGATTTTAATTTAAATTATAAACATATTTATGTTAATATTTTTTGTGTGAAATTGTGCAAAATGCTGAAAGATCTTGGATGTTTTAAAATATTTTAGGATTATATTTTATACTGTATTTATTATAATATACATATATGATAAAAATAATCTTCAACACTTTTTTAAGCGAAAAAAATATAGTTTAATAACTATTAAAGATCTTTCGGGTATATCTATCTCCCTCATTTATATATGGGATTTTAAACTCGATAATTTGCACATCTACTACATCGCATAATCTACAGGATAATATACAACCTAGTAAAAAGTACTTACATTCGGTCCCGTACTCTAACGCCATACAATCATTAAAAAAAGCTTTAAATGATAAGAATTTGGTTTTACCTTTTAGTAGAATGAATACGACGTATAACAACTTAAAAAATGTTAAACCTCTGTTACCACCAAAAGAGAAGGCAGGAATATATGTCATTCCTATATTTAACAAAGATTTCAATCGTAATGAAGTGTATATTGGGAGTACGATCCGTTCATTAAAAACTAGACTGGCTGAACACAAATATGACATAAAAACTGCTAAACTTAACACTGCTCTTGCAAGGGCAGCTTATGAGTATAACATCGACATACATTGGCAAAATGCCAAAATAATACGAATATGTAATAATTTATCGTATATTAGGTATGCTGAGGCTATGGTTATAAAACAATACCGTAATAAATGTCACGTGATTAATGATAACCCCCCTGAAACTATCCCACCTATATGGGATACTTTATAATATATTTTTAACATTACTGTTAATATCCATATATGCTAGTCTATTATTTGTAAATTTTTTACTTTTATGTACATATTTTATTATTTTTATATTTAGTATTATAATTTTATTTTAAATATTATACTATGTTCTAATCTACTGTTCTTGTATTCGAAGAATTTAATTTGTTCCAATTTGTTTTATTTAAAAGTGTTATTACTGATGATGGCTTCATTAAGCCGAAAGATCTTTAATAGTTATTAAACTATATTTTTTTCGCTTAAAAAAGTGTTGAAGACTATTTTTATTAGTAGTTCAAATAAGAAGCGAAAGCATTTTAAATTTATTTTGATACATATATGATATACAATATTTCTTAAAAGTTATATTATGTTGTAATGTTGACAATTTTTAGTTATTGAATAAATCATAATTAACACCTTTGTAATGATGCCATATTTATAAGAATTAGTTCAGTGATTCAATTGCAAAATGAATACATCAAATACTTATGCACACATTTTGCTAATAATATATACTCTCTCCATATCAAAATGATTGTCCTATTTGCATAAATTATTTGTATCGAAATGATTGTCCCATTTTAAAAAATAATGTTTTATACTATTCTTGTCATTAATTTCAAGGCGTAAGCATAATTTATTAAGTATGATACAACTATAAGAGTATAATAAGCATTTATTTAACTAGTGCATGTGGCGTTATATTATTACAAAGTCACGAATTTGAACGAATGCAATACTGTTGATTTTAACTAAACCTAACGGCTAGCGACTCTGCAAATTCCAGAATTCTGCCTGAGCTCAGGTCTTTTACTAAGATCTAACTTAATACTAAATTAATTTCAAAAACAATATAACAAGAACGTAACATCAACATTAGCGGCTTCTCCTCTGTCATAGCAGCGTTTGGCTAGTTGCTATATCCCAGAAACAGTTTTGCCCGACATAATGTTTTTTAAGGATAGCTGCTATAATACCATGCTTAGGTCTTTCATTTTTAAAGTTTCTCAATAGCTTGTGTAGAATTGCATTTCTCTTTTCAGACATCAAATTGTGTTTCTTCCCAATAGGCTAGAAAAAAGAAAATGACTCCACATATAGTATCAAAATTCTATTTTATAGAAGGTAATATGTTCAAAACCATTCTTCCAACTTTCATCTCCTTAATCCAATGCAAATTTATAAATCAGACAATCATTTTGATATGGAGGGAGTATATGTGATGCTATATCTGTATTAAAATTCAGTAGTTATTTTAACAAAGTAATTATGACCAAATTTAATTGAAAATTGTTTTAGGTAATGTTTCTTAAGTTTTAACTTGGAAAATTATAAATTTTATTTATAATATATTTTATTTAATTGATTTTAGGTGGAAAATTTCCATATATATTGAAACTATGCTTTTCATTTTCTTCACCTCGTTCATGAAGATGCAGACTTTGAAAAATGTCATTTCAAGAATACATGGAGATATTTTTATTCCAAGTGAATCACTCGATATTTTTTTTATATCAAGTTTAAAAATCATGATATTTAAATTATCATTTAATCATTTAATTCATCTGTCATATTTTAACTTCAAAATGTTTTCAATTTGTATGCTTGTAAAATTGATAAAAATTTAATTGAAATCTATAAATAATCTCAATACATTGTAGTTCATTGTCATTATGAAAATAAAGAGACTCATTTTCTGACTCACTTATTATTTCATTTTCCTTATAAAATTTGTTACATTTAAAAGTATAGGCCTAGAGTTTCAGACTTAAATATAACTCGTCTTTTTGGTAACATTACGTAAGTCAAATTTTTCTTGTAAATTATTACATGGAATTACTTTGTAGGTTTAATGTGTGTATGTATGTATGTGTGTATATATATATACAGTGATACCTTGGTTAACAATGGCTTCAGATAACAAGATACTTGGTTAACAACGAGTGGCTGTAAGAAAAAATCTGTTGGGTAACGACGTATGCTTTTATTAACAACTCCTGATTATGTGAACTTCCGACAAAATAGAGCTCTGTAAAACAGCTCGTCATCGCATCACATGATTCATTAGCTCGTTGTTAACTTTTTTTTATCACAATCAATTCAAATCCGAAAATATCATTATTAAAATTAATAAAATTATAACCATATAAAAATATATTTAAGTAAATGATAATTAACATATAGTAATGAAAACAAATTATTTAATTAATTAAAAATAGACATGCAACAGTTCACTAGTTTTTAGTTTCTTAAAGATGATTTCTAGACGATTATTATTTTAAATTCTGTGAACAAAGCCTGATTCTATTGTCTGTTTATGTTATATAGTATATTACTTGATACCTGCAAGTGGAGGGACGATGTCGCAGTTTCGGATTCCAATAGAAGAAAATTATTTAATTAATTAAAAATATTCGTGCAACAGTTCATTAGTTTTTAGATTCTTAAAGATGTTTTCTAGATGATTATTATTTTAAATTCTGCGAACAGTCTGATTCTATTGTTTGTTGGTGTTATATATTTGACACCTGCGAGTGGTGTGACGTTGTAGTTTCGGATTCCATTGGAAGAAAAATAAACGTCTGTCCGAATCCTTACA
>AYEL01008373.1:0-10348 GCA_000484575.1 Olivierus martensii | reverse complement strand
GTCCTCCACAATCCGGCTGACCCCTCCGCAGGGGTGGGCAGCCTGTGGAAGGGCTTGTTTCGCCCCGCCACTTAGTACTCTTACTGAGTGGAAAGTGGCGTCATCTGTTGAAAAAAAAAAAAAATGTCCCTACGACGCTTGGTGAGTCGGGCTTGGAAAACCCCAACTCGTTAGTGAGGTGTGCTAAGGTGAAGTACGATCCTCTTTAGGGTCTCACTTGTCAGTTAGTTTTCAGTATAGTGTTGTGACGGTACCGCAACGTATATCGACTGGTGTCTTGGGTCTCATCATTCGACAATCCCATTTTTGACACCAGTGTGAGAATCTCGCAGCGGATGGCCGATATAAAAAATGTGTATCGATAAATTTTAATATATTTCGGATAGGGTCGCGAATAAGTGACGCCGAGATCCAGGATAGGAGAATTGATTCGGATACTCATTTAAAATGAATAATATATATTTATTCAAAAAAACAAGAAATAAAACACATTATTAACACTCTGAAGAGAGAGAGCTATCTGACCCGGAGATCATACCTGGGTGAGAGTAAATAAAAAATTACGTAATTCCTCCATTATCATTTAGGACTTCTTTCTCTAATCCTCGTCGGATGACTACCGACGGGACGGGACACGGATTCTTTTATTCTGCTCTACATTTTTCGCACCTTGTTTTTTGGAAAGTGTCTTTTCTCTATCTTGATCGCCTCTCGTCTCCTTCCTTTTTCTGAAAGGCGAACTTCTTTTGTTTATTCGATAAGAAACGATCATATTCTCTTATTGTTTAGCTGAAGGCTATCTTATTTCATCATTGTTTGATGAAATCGACCTTTCTGCTTCCCAGACATATTCAATTTTTATTCAAAAATTAATTTTAATAATTATAAAATTTTGTCAATTAATATATATTAAATTATTTTATTACGGTTCACTGGTCTCCACAGTGTCCCTGCATTGTCCAACGACCGGCGGCAGCCGCCGGGTACGGATTGATGCTGTTCCACAAATGGATATTTTTATTTTTTTTAAGTTTGTAATAAATTGTCTGATTGTCAATTATTGATTCAATCGATTGTCTGGCTGATTTCTTAGTATGATTGTCAGCTGAATGGCCGCGTGGTAAAGCATTCGCTTACCACCTTAGAGGATCCAGATGCAAATCCGGGTCTCACACCTCCAGTTATTCAAGAAGGGTCAGGACTCGGCCCATTGAACCACGTTCTTCAATCTTCCACTGTACCCCATCATGGGTGTTGGCCAACCTTAGGTGAGCTCTAAAAATGACTAAAAATTTCCAGTTAAAGAATATCCCAAGTGTGATATGACGGCTTACCTAATATAACCTAACCTTAATTTATCATAAATTTATGTATTCCCAAATGATCATGTAGCAGTATTGATTTTTCATTTATGAAACCGATTTGGCCATCAATTTGAGGATATTCCTTTGCATTTTCCAGGATGATAAGGATCCAGCTTTCCAACTGTTCATATTATGGTTAGGTTAGTTTTAATTATGCCGCCGAATCAAATATGAGTTACTTTTGGTGGTAGTCACTTAGAGACCAGCATAGATTGGGCATCACTCGTGATTGGATCAATTCGAAAGTTGAAAGATACAGTTCAACAAGCTGGGCCCGAATCTTTCTGAAAAACCTGGTGGGAATTTGGAATTGAACCAGAATCCTCCAAAGTGGTAATTCCTATGCTTCATCACATGTCTACCCGTATAGGCATTACATTTGCCCGACTGCTTGATATCCATTGGGATGAAAATTGATGTAAAATCAATAGAGGGATCCAATTAAGGAAGTAGATTGTGAATAAATTGCAGATTAGATAAGATGAAAATGGGAGAAATAACTAACAATGTAAATCTATAAATTATTATAAACATCAGAGAATAGCATTATAATAGCTATTTTTGATTAAATGTTATTATAATAAACAAGATAAAGAAATATATTGTAGATATAAAAAGTAAATTGAGTGAGGAACAACATTAAGGAAATGGAATATGAAAGACGTTTTAGTGTAAAAGCGATTTTCACTAAAACTTCATTCGAAAAATTAGCTGTCAAGAATCATAGTATTAAATTATCTATTAATTTGTATTTTTAGATTTATTTAAATGTATTTATTTCTCGGCAGACTTCCAATTGCGATTTTGAATATGAGCAAAAGGTTTTTTGAAGAATCTATGAAAATTCCAAATGATCAAAATCGATCATTTTGGTAGTGGATAATATATTTCTATCCGTATAACAACGATCCACTTCGATTAATTTTTGCATATTTTACCCTACAATGGATTCCAATAAAGTATAAGAAAGTTTTCATTCAAATCGGGTAATATTTAAAGGTGATATGATGTTAATAAATAGATTATCCAATAAGGTATACATGTATCAGTTATTTTTAATATATTTGATTTTTCAGAGTCTCAATAATATATGATGAATTTCAATAAAATTGGATAATACTCAAGCAAGATATTGTACTGTCTGATAACCATGGGGACAGACTACAAAACAGATGATATGATTCTTATGCTCTTTTATTACATTTAAAAAAAAAGAGAAAATACCGAAAAATGTGAAAAAATATATTTTATAATACTGTATATTAAAAATATTCAGTTATGCATCCCAGGATTGTCTTTGAAATAGAATATATTAAAAATACACTTGATCGGCGACTTACGACCTATGCGACTAACGACCGTCCGCACTTACGAACACAAAAAATAAATTATAAATGATAAATAAATTAATAAATTAATAATAAATCATACAACTGCATGTACGATAACTATGGGAGCATCTGGCAACACAGCCTCCCACACATGCGGCCCGCTTTCTTTCACACATACATTCAGTTGCTTTCAAGCATTTGTTACATGTGAATACTGTTAATAAATATATGGCCGACAACGACCAGATCTACTTACGACCCGTCAGTCAGAACGGAAGGCGGTCGTAAGTCGACGGCCAAGTGTATTGTATTTCTAAAAATTCTTCCAGAGAATTCATAGATTCGTTAATTGAAGCGGATCTATGAATTCTATGAAGTCATAAATTTTAAGTTTCAAGCTTAGGTTAGATTAGTGCAGTTAAGCCGCCATATCGCACAAGAATCGATGCGCACAAGGGATATACTTTAAATGGCGGCAGCCATCTGTAGATCCCATTATAGGCTGGCCAGCACTCATGATGGGGTTAACCGAAAAATTGAAGGATGGGGTTCAACGGGCCGACCGGGCCCGGACCCTTCCTGAAAAACTGGAGATGCGAGACCCGGATTTGAAGCTGGATCCTCCAGCAGCCATCTGTAGATCCCATTATAGGCTGGCCAGCACTCATGATGGGGTTAACCGAAAGGTTGAAGGATGGGGTTCAACGGGCCGACCGGGCCCGGACCCTTCCTGGAAAACTGGAGATGCGAGACCCGGATTTGAAGCTGGATCCTCTAGGGTGGTATGTCACTGCTTTACCACGCGGCCAGGCGGCCGACTTTAAATTTCAAAGTTTATTATTTTTCGCATTTATAAATTTCGTTATATAAATCAGCCATCATCAATTAAGAAGAATTTAAATAACTCGTGAAACTGATCTATAAAGCAAAATTAAACTATTATTTCTCAAATGAAAAATAGATGTATATAATAATTTAAAATTTTCGTAAGTTTGAATTTTAATATTAAAATTAATGTTGAATTTATTATCCTTATAGTTTCGAACTATAGGAAGAATAAATTTACTGTATTTTTCAGCATAGGTGTATTGGTTTAAAATATATTACTTTTAATCTATAATTTATCGTCATCTATTTATGTCAATTAGATCAATTCTGAAAAGCTAATTTATTAAATTTTCCATTATAACATCATCTATTATATTGCGTATCGCACATAATAATCTAGCTTTTAATAACTATTTTTAATAATTTAAAAGATTATCTGCAATATCTTCGAAGAACTGAATATCGTTAAAATAAATATTTATATTCATATAGCAAAAGAAGACTGATTTAAAGATCGAAAACAAATGCAAACTAAATTAAAAAAAAAAAAAAACAGCGTAAAACTTTTTGAAAAGTTCAAAATAAGACGTGTTTCCAACTTCATTTTTCATTGGTACGTAAAAAATTGTCAAGCTATCAGAATAATTGATTGAATTTCACTTTACAAAAATACATTATTCGAGCTAACTTTCCGCTTGTAAAGAATTGGAATTTATTGATTATTATAAAACACTTCTTAGCTAGTACATAATAGTTTAGTTAACTAGTAATAAGTATAGTAAGTAGCTTAGATTAGCTAATAATAAGTATAATAAGTAACTATGTATAGTAAGCTAATAGCTAAAGTATAGTAATAAAAATTGAGATAATTAATTAGTTTGTAATATGCAAAATTGACTATTTTAACATTTTAAGAGTCTTATATTTATTAAAAAAAATTACTAAAACGCTTCAACAATTGAAAGAAGACAAGATTATTCACTTAATTAACTGGCCACTTATAATCAAAAGTACTCATTATAAATATGAAATTTAAGTTTTTTACATTCATTAGAATTTAAATGAATTTTGTATCAAACGGGAAACAGAATATTTATATAAAAATAAAAATAAGTGTAATTTGAATTTTGATTTTTTAAAATCAAACATATTTTGTTATTAATTAAGAATGTATACCAAAAACTTTTCGTTAAAAAAAATGTTATTTACTTTATGAATTTAGTATACTGTATTTAGTTTTTATGTTTAAGATTTTCTTTTAATATAGATTTGAAATATCGTTGCATTTTTAGCTTAAAAAATAACTTTGAAAAATTAAAAATATATACAGTATATGATATAAAATTGACAGAAATACAATAATTCTCTAGGTTTGTTGAACATTTGTAATACCAACTGTTCATTGAACGTTTGTATAACTGGATACACCTGGAAACATGCTAAATTGAGGCGAAAAAATTTAAATCTCATAAAAAACATTACATCAATTTTCACGAAAAAACGACATCTCATAAAGTTTGAAATATTCTTAATTTTTTTAAAAACTGCTATTTAAAATAAAAACTCAGAAAAAATTTTAATGCCATAAATAGGGATTCAATATTTTTTGTTATACTCTATTAACTGTGGTAAACTATAGAATATATAGCAATTTTACCTTTAAATAATAATAAAGCGACAGATGTTTTTATAAATGATGAATTATTTATGCAAGGAAAACAAGGAAAAAAAGCGTTATATTTTTTCATCAGTTTGAATATAAGAAAATATATAATAATAAATATATTGTACACAAGTACATACTCAAGCAGTTAAATATTTTTGATATGATTTATTCATTGATAATTCGACAATTTCAGATTTATTATTATCCATATGCATTACTTGCCTTATTTGGACAGGTGATTTTAGTTTTCCTACGATCTGTAATAGATGGGATATTAGACTTTCTTTTAGTGTTCATAAAATTGAGCACGATTTTGACTTTAAAATAATTACCTAATCCAGCTATATCTTGAACAAATATTGTATATAGGGCCGCACCAAGCGAGGATGCTAGGAGTGCATGCACGGCTTAAAATCCGAGTAAAATATATTTATAAAAATATTTACACAGTGAATTAGATGTGGTATCCGGCAGCAACTACTCTTGGCCCGGCCCTGATTATATAAACAAAAAAATAAATCGATTTTCATTAAATTTATATTGTATCACTACACTGTATAAGTTTATCATCTGTACAACAGATGACGCCACTATATAGGATTGTCAGTTCTTACAAATGAATTTAATAATGAAATAACTGTAACACATTTTTTCCAGTGCCTTTTGAATATACTGTAAAATACTTAAAAATATTTTGAAATAAAAAAATTTACTGAAATATTTATTAAATTTTAATAAAATTTATTAGATAACAGAAGTAACGTAATTTCCTTAAAATGATACAATTCTTTTCCAAGTAAATTAAATTTATAGTCAGGTGAGATATAAATACAATATAAAGTATTATAAATTTTCCTCTTCACTTAATTAGTTAAATTTTATTATGAAATTTTTAATACTAAATTTAAAATAATTTTTAATAGTTATCTTATATTCTTATATTAATTTTATTTATTGTTTTTGCAGAAAACTTGATAATAGATTAAATCTTAAAACATTCTTGTTTACCTAGATATATATATATATTGCTTAGCATCAGTTAAGCACTGTATTGCCTTAGCATTTGTTAAGTATCATTAATCAATATTTAAATTAATATATTTTATAACTTTATACATTTATTTAGAAATAATATTCTTAATATTTAATATATTACGAATATTTTGTTCAAGGTTAAAAATATCATCACTTTATTGAAAGGTTATTCAAATATTCATCAAAAAATATTAGATTTTCGTTATAAACTCCTATATTATCACATTTCAAGACTAGTACTGTATAGCTGGTTGATTGGCTGCAGTTCAATTATTGCACCAAAATCAATTATATATACTAATTAACCAATTAATCAATGCTATACCAATTTTTAATGACATGTTTAAAACTTATGTTTAAGTTAATAAATAATTTAAATTATATATCACTAAAAGCAAGTTTTTAAATTCTTATTTTCATTTATAAATTTACTTCTATTTTTGAACACAATATTCTTTATCTTCTAAATAATATTAGACAAAGTCTATTAAACCTTCATTATGATACTTTTTTAATTAGCGAACTCTAATGAGATCTAAGCAATAACTAATTTGTAAGCAAAAATTTAATTCTTATATAGGTATATAAAACTTTCGGTAAACTTAAGAATTAAGTTTGAATAACTTCATTAAATAATTTCTACTGACGTTAATCTGAATTATCAAATAATTTAATTATATGAATCAGATAATTCATCTTCGAATATTCGAATATATCTAATATGTATAATGAAATTATTTATCCTACTAAATTTATAAGAAAACTCACTGTTCACAAGAATAAATAAATAATAATTATTTCTCATAAAAATTAAATTAATAGATGGTATAAAATATATTAATATTAATCATAAAATATTTATATTTTGAAGTGTAATGCATGAAAATTTAAATTTAAGTATAACATTAATATTTTAAAATTTTTTAACATGTTTTATTCATTTTTTGAGTTTAGGTCATCATATCTTCAAGAAACCAAAAACATATATATATTGTGATTGTTTTAATCACGGATGCTATATAATTTTTCGTTTGAAAAAGAAAAGAAGATCTACTCATAATATTAAACTTAATTCAAAGATAAATTTATAATTAATGATAAAGGTTTGATTCTTTGTTTAATACTGTAAACTTGCAGATAATATTTGATGAGTAATAATAAATAGATAGGAAACGAAGTGAACAACTAACCTTGATTTTCAGCGTAGATAACATTCCAATCTCCTCATTAAAATACCATTATAACGTACTCTCTTGCATAAATAAGTAGCAATTATAAGTTCATAAATTTAAATTATTTGTTTTTCTTTCAAATCAAGCATTTCTTTCTGTTATTTTTACAAAATATCTTAAATCTATTTCGCTATCAACAAGAAAAGGTATATTTTTAAATAACAAAATGAAAGTTTATTTTTATCAAATTATTTCATAGATAATTTTTTAGTGAATTATTTTATCACATATCAAACTACACTATAGATTAAAACCTTTTCGTTTAATCATATCAAATATATTTTAAAAATATTAGTTTAATATATAATTTTAAACTAATATTTTAAAACATATTTTAAAAAATTTGTTTAAAATATTGAAATTTGTTTGATAAATATATATCCGTTTAACAATCATTTACTTTTAGATTACTTTACAGATATTATATAAACCCAAATGTTTTGTACAGGTAATTTATATATTGTATAAATCTAAACGACTTGCGTAATTTTCTATTAACAATACAACCTATTTAAAAAATAAAACAAAGTTAAAACTAAACCCAGTTAAAAATTGTTTTGAAAGAATTTGATTGGTATTATGTAAATTTTTGGTTATTTATTTATAGAAACACATATTACACAATATATGCGAAAATTACTTTGTTTAACTAAACATTATTTTACATTTTTAAGACATTTAAACTATCCAAAGTAGGAATATTAAAATATTATATAACTCTTGGTATGAAGTCGTTTAATTAAATTGCAATATAATATATTATATATTAATTAATAAAATTTACAGTAGTATACTGTATAATATTAAAAGCAAAATTTTAAATTTTACAACAAAATTAATATACATTAGTTGTGTAAATGCAGATGATTCTTATCGCATTCCTTCGTAACAATTTATACTATTTATATACAATTTTGATAAAATTTTGAGGATTAATTTAATAAAATTGCTACGAACATAAATAAATGAAAATGAAAATAAATAAATATATTACAGAAACATAACTAATTGTACTTTATTCTTGCAAATCAATAATTTTTACATATACAGACTTTTATGAAAGACAAATGAAGCAACAGGAAACAACGTGGACGGTAGATTTTTTCAAAAAGGCACAAATTGAAGGTAATTTTTCATGAAAGAAGAAAATTCGAATTTTTATTAATGTACGAAAGCTAACTAATTTAAATTTAACAAAGCTCTGTTGTCTTTCTCTATATACATACATTCAGACATACATATATATACATATATACAAATAAAACATATCAAAATCTCATTGCTAGCTTCAGATTTAGAAAAGGAAAACAAAAGCACCAGGCTATCTAGTAGTAAATAAAAATCTGTGGTACAACCAAATCCAAATCTTAGCGAGAGTATTCCTTATTTTACACTGCAGAGTATCCATTGTTATTTTTTCTTTTTGAATAGAATTTTACAAATGTAGGCCTTAAAACTATAATGTGTTCTAGTTTTTGCGGCGGGCCGTATAAGATGCCTTCGAGGGCCGGATCCGGCTTGCGGGCCGCCTTTTGCCCACCCCTGATCTAGACACTGGACGGTAGCGGTTTTTACTCCGCGGTATGACGTCAAACAGCGCTGCTTTATCCACAACACGCAATACGCGCGTATTTCGCTCCGTATAAGATGTCTTCGCGGGCCGGATCCGGCCCGGGGGCCGCCTTTTGCCCACCCCTGGCCTAGAACGTCTGTCACATTGCATTTTAATTTGCTTGTTTATAGTTATAAAGAAGCAAATTAGAACGCAGTGTGATAAACAAGAGTAATCTTTAAATGTCTCAATAAAAAATTCAACATTGCTATTTGAACCAAGGGCATTCTTGATTTGAACCCTCCGACAATTTGTATCAGATCGCAAAGCATCATGGTACAGTATAACCATAACGTTGAAACCTAGGCCGAGTTCTAGGTTGTCAACTTTGCATCGGTTACGTTGCATTATGGATGACGTCGGAGTATAAACCTATGAAATGTTTCTAACCTCGACGTCGTCGACGACCGTCTCCGCCACGTCGGACTATAAACAAGACTTTAAACAAAGCTGCATATAACTTATAGGCAGTTTTGCCTTTAAGATAGGTTCAAATCGGTCCGACCAATGCCACCTAGAAAACAATTGATCTGGCTCGAATCGGTCGGTCGGTCGTAGTGTGAACCCACCTTTATACAGGTTACTCATTCCTGCGAAGGAATCAGAAGGATTAAGAAGGACGGGGATCAACGAACCGAGCCCAAACCTCATGATAATTTTTCAAAGGGTGAGACCCTTGACTCGAATCGGGGTCTTTTAGGGAGGAAATCCGAAGCGTTTCCACGCGGCTAATCCGTCGACTATTAAGATTAGGTTTATTTTTTCAACAGATGACGCCACTTTCTATTTTGTAAGAATATTAAGTGATAGAGCAAACAAAGCCCTTCCCATGCTGCCCTCCCCTGCGGAGAGGTCAACCAGTTTGTAGAGGATGGGGATCGACGGGTTACTCTCGGACCTCATGATAAACATTTTCAAGTGGTGGGATCTGAAATTCGAACCCGGGCTAGAATGGAAAGCCAAAGCATTTCCATGATGTCAATCCGGCCGACTCAAACGAGTCAGCAGTTTGTAGAGGATGGGGATCGACGGGTTACTCTCGGACCTCATGATAAACATTTTCAAATGGTGGGATCTGAAATTCGAACCCTGGCTAGAATGGAAAGCCAAAGCATTTCCATGAGGTCAATCCGGCCGACTCAAACGAGTCAGAGCGTCGGCAGGATTGGCCACGTGGAAACGCTTCGGCTTTCCACTCTGGAGGACCCGGATTCGAGTCTCGGGTCCCACCCCTTGAAAATATTTATCATGGGGTCTGGGCCCGGCCCGTCGATCCCCGT
>AYEL01008372.1:0-35888 GCA_000484575.1 Olivierus martensii | reverse complement strand
AAAAAAAAAAAAAAAACGAGTGAGAGCTGCCCGTGATGAGTACTGAAATGTCCGCCGCATAGTAACATCTATTTTGTTTCTTGTGTAATTTAAAGTCCCTTATCTCTTGGCACTTTTTTGTCAACAGATGACGCCGCTTTCCATTCAATTAGAACACTAAGTAATGAGGCGAATCAAGCTCTTCCATAAGCTGCCCCATCTCTGCGAAGGGATCAGCCGAATTATGGAGGACAGGGATCGATGGGCCGGGTCCGGCCCCCATCATAAGCATTTTCAAAGGATGGAACGCGAGACTCGAATTCAGGTCCTCCAGAGTGGAAAGCCGAAACGTTTCCATGCGATCTACTTCACCTGATACTAAGCGGTTGAGCATCCCAATGCTCACTATGAGCCTCCCACACCTTTGTTAGTAGAATCAGTCATAAAGTGAAGAATAGAATTTAATGAACCGGATCTAGACTCCCCCTGAAAAACTTTTGGAGGTGTGAGACACAGGGATGAACTTGGATACTTCAGGATAGAAACTACAGCATGCCTTACCGTCGGCCGGATTGGTCATATAAAACCGTTTATCATAGGGTTCAGAACCGAACCAGTCGATCTCTGTCCTGCACAATTAGCTAACCCCTCTGCAAAGGTGGACAACATGTAGAAGGGCTTGTTTCGCCCATCACTCAATATTCTTTCAGAATGGAAAGATGAGGCATCTGTTGACACAAAAAAACATGACATTATGCGTCATCCGCGCAATCGAAAGTGTTGTAAAGCAAAGAAAGAAAAAAAATAGTACTCAAGTGACATTATTTTTTATAATGAAAACGACATATCAGCTGGATGGCTTCGTCGTTAAGCGTTCACTTACAGACGACAAGACCTGGATTCGATTCTCTGGACCCACATTTTAAGATTTTTTAGGAGGAGATCAAATCAGATTTGCTGGGCGCATGAACAATTCGTCATTTAATATCTGACAAAGATTGAAAACACTGTAAAACTCAGAAAAAAAGAATCAGATAATGAATCATTAAATTTTTTCCAATAGTTGTTATTAAGCAGCAGAATAAATTCAGGCCCTACCATAGATCATATTCATGGATAGATCAACTGGACTGTAGAGGTCAGGAATTATCGGACCGCGGACCGGGTCCGTATCCCTTATATAAATTATCCAAGGGATGTGTCTGAAATAGAATCCGAATCTTTTAAGACGAAAGTTAAAACGTTTCCATGAGGCCAATCTAGCCAATGAGTCATTTATCTTGATGGCTAAGTTATAAACGTTCTATATTTTTCGGGATCCATTCCTTGAAAAATGTTTATCATGGGGTCCGAGTCTGGCCCGTCCACAATCCGGCTGACCCTTCCCCAAGGGTAGGTAGCCTGTGCAAGGGTTTGCTTCGCCCTGACACTTAGTATTCTTCCTGAATGGAAAGTGACGTCATCTGTTGATTAAAAAAGTTCTATATACAGGTGCTTTCTAGCACCCGTACCACTCTTTTTTTCTTGGAAACGTGATGAGATAGGAAGTAGGGGAAAAATTTTGATTACCAAAATATATCTGAAGAATCAAATGGGCATGATAAAAATTTTGTGGCCATCGGAAGTAGGGACACAAGGGGTTAACTATGAAATCTCCATGGAAAAAATGCCGATTTTGGTATAGTTGTGGATAGAATTGTGAAAAACAAACAACTTTTGTTTTGAAAGTTTTTTAACACTTACGGATTGTGAGATATCACAAAAAAGATGCCCCCTCATGTACCGCCAATTGGGCTATTCAAGTAGAAAGAAGAATAAAAATCAAACAGAGGGCATTCTCATTTTACTGTTCGTCTATGCTTCTTAACCTCACTCCATATCGTTTATGTTTCTCGGAGACTTCTATTCCGCCAGAGTCCGTGCATAACAGAAAGTGGTAAGCAGTTAGTTAAGGCCACCGATCGCTACAATATATTGGCGCTACAATTCGGCGCCAAAATTTACCAGGTCATTTTAAATGAGTTTTATCTGCATTTTTAATATTTACTATGATTCCAGTTCCACATCTCCAGTATTTCAGGAGGGGTCTGGGCCCGGCCTATTTTTTTTTGTTATCAGATGACGCCACTTTTCATTCAGGGAGAATACTATTTTTGTTAACAGATGACGCCACTTTCCATTCAGGGAGAATACTAACTTTGTCAACAGATGACGCCACACTCCATTCAGGTAGAATACTATGTATTTGTCGATAGATGACGCCACTTTCCACTCAGTAAGAGTACTAAGTGGCGGATTGATAACGGTTGATTTTTTTTGTCAACAAATGACGCCACATTCCTTTCTGGTAGAATACTATGTGGTGACGCCACTTTCCATTCAGGGAGTATACTAAGTGGCGGGGCGAAACAAGCACTACTCAGTAAGAGGCGAGGCGAAACAAGGACCTATTCCTATGACTTTTATATGGATTTAGATTTCACAGGCTGCCCACCCCTGCGGAGGGGTCAGCCGGATTGTGGAGGACGGGGTACTCAGTAAGAGTACTAAGTGGCGGGGCGAAACAAGCCCTTCGACAGGTTTCCCACCCCTGCGGAGGGGTCAGCCGGATTGTGGAGGACGGGGATCGACGAGTAAGAGTACTAAGTGGCGGGGCGAAACAAGCCCTTCCACAGGTTGCTTTTCTGCGGAGGGGTCAGCCGGATTGTGGAGGACGGGGATCGACAGGCCGGACCTGCGGAGGGGTCAGCCGGATTGTGGAGGACGGGGATCGACGGGCCGGATTGTGGAGGACGGGGATCGACGGGACCCCATGATAAATATTTTCAAGGGGTGGGACCCGTGACTCGAACCCGAGTCCCCAGAGTGGAAAGCCAAAGCGTTTCCACGCGGCCAATCCGGCCGACCATTGCCAAACATTATTGAAGCAGCAAAAAACAGTATTGTGCAGATTTAAACATTTTATGTATTAAGTTAACTGAATAATTCATAGAAAATTATTTACTATATTTACTTCGGATTGGCCGAAGTAAATATAAAAGAAGCCGATAAAACTAGCCGATAAAAGAAAAATTTCAAATTATCCAAATTTTATCCAAAATTTATTTCTTTTTTCGGAATAGACTGTACATTAAAATATGGTGCATTAGGATATATTCACCATGAAACTACAACTACTACAGACATTAAATTTTACACTTTTTTTATTTCAATTATTTTTGCATTTAAAATTGTTTCTATCGATTATTATTAGTTTAGTAGATTACGTGATAAAATAAACAAATCTTAGATTCATTTTTTCGAGATAATAATGGAAAAGAATGCATTAAACTTCCGTATACTGTGCTCCCCCTATACCGAGACGAAAAACTGTGACTAGTAGGGGGAAACTGATCCAAAATGATCTGTTAGGGTAAAACGATCCCCCATTGTAGTTCCTTAAGTTTTACTGACACCTGTTGACAAACCAGCTACGCTTGTACTACTACAAACAAGATGGCGATTATGTCCTAATTAGGTTAGGTTAGTGTATTTTGGGATGCGCCATTTCGACTAAATGAAAATCAATGTCTGCCACCTAAGGTATCAGAATTTTAGTTAACTGATGTTTCTTTTACTTCCATAAATAATGCAATTATTTATTAATTGTAAATATCTACGCCAAAATGATCTGTATAGGATTATTTCAGTCTGGTGGGTGTACAAAATCATCCTTTGGCATAGGTATCGAATTTTTATTTTTTTCTCTTATTTCGATTGAATAATCCTCGAAGTGTTAAAGATATTTTGGAAGACTAGTCTTCCGACTATAAAATATATAAAAAAATTAATCCAATAACAATTTATTTCGATTTTTTTTTCGGGTTTTTGCTTAAAGGGATCATTTGGACTAGTTTCCTTTACTCAATTTATAAATAAATAAATAATTATAAATATAATATAAATAATCTCGCGATTATTTATATCATATTCATTTAAATCGCCTATCATTTAAACTATATGAATAATACGCGATTTACTATAACGTGGAATGTATTCCCCGCGTTGTGCGGGAATCCGCTATATATTTCCTATTTATATTTATAAAAATTAAAATTAACACCTAATAACAATTATAAGATTTAATTAAAAAGTTAAAATTACTTTAACATATTTTAACGGCTATTAGATTTTATGATGATGATATATATGGTTAATATGCAAATTTAAATTATTTCTATTTTTCAATTATGAAATTATACAAGATGATTCAAAAGGTTGAAATTGAAGGAGCATGTAGAGGAGGCAATTATAAGCAAAAGTTCTTAGGGTCATTTTTTGATTTGGGACTTCGTTAAAAAGTTATAACACCTGAATGTTTTGTGACGTATCTGACATGGTGTGATGTGTAGCATCTGACGTGGTACGTGGAATGCCGGGATTTTTGAGAGTGCCCCAGAGTTTCGTTCGACCATGCTATGCTTGCATTGAATGTGGTGGTCGGCAATTCGAATAACTTTTGTAAAATTGTGCGTAGGCGTGTTACAATTGTATACGCGCTGATGTAAACTTTTCATAATAAATATTATCAACTCTAAAAGTATTTCATCGATCTGTTATCAGACTCTCAGTAGTAGTCCCGGTCTAAAGGTTGCGGCTTGGCTTACTTTCGGCATTTTACACACGTTTTAACACCTGGAGAAAATAACGTGACAAAACTTTCAGGTGTCATATCTTTTTAAAGACACCTCAAATCAAAAAATGACCCAAAGAAGTTTTGCTTAGAATTGCCTCCTCTACATGCTCCTTCAATTTTTCCCCAACTTTCTGAATCACTCTGTATATGATATACAGTATAATATGTATCTTCAAATATATTTATCAATCTTCTATTATTTACAATAATTAGCATTAAAAATATTACAATATTTGTTCTGAAAATAAAGAGAAAATTAAACAAAAGTCATTTTATGTTGAATAGTCTGTAATATTAAATGAGACGTGACTATCGATGGACGTGACAATAATATAATATCCTTGAAATGCAGCTGTCTCATAAATAATATAAATTCTGATTTCAGAATAAATTATGAAATAAGAAACGTGATGGACGTGACAATAATATAATATCCTTGAAATGCAGCTGTCTCATAAATAATATAAATACTGATTTCAGAATAAATTATGAAATAATTTTGATTTTTGATTTTTTATTTATGAAGCATAATAAATAAACTTATATAAATGTGACTGAATTCATACATATATACTGCATATATTCTATTTTTTTCATATCGGAGAATTCATCTGCTAATGTTTCCTAGGATTTAAAGTATATAGCAAATACTCTACTTTCTGCTATCATATTCATATATTGTACAATAATCCGTTTTACTGTAAATCTTAAAAATGGCAATGATTATATTTTGTAATATATAAACAATTTTTTATATATTTAAATTTTTTCCTCCCTAATTGAGATTTATTTGTAACAATACTTTTACTGTATTAATTATTCTGATAACAATAATAATTAATTCATTTTTTTGGTCAACAAATGATGCCACACAACATTCTCTAAGAATACTATGTGATGTGGCGAACAAGCCCTTCCATAGGCTGCCCACACCTTCGCTTTTTCCACTCTGGAGGACCGTTTGAATCCCGAGCCCATCCATTGAAAATGGACGCCGGATGGTCGAGTGGTAACGCATTGGCGTGTCATGCAGGAGGATCTGGGTTTGTGTCCCGGGTGCAGCATCTCCTAAAAGTTTTTTTGGGATGCTAGGCTCGGCCGGGCAATCTCTGTCTTCACCATCCGGCCCCGCTCTATTGGTGTGAGTGCAACACGTGGTTAGAACTAGCCCTTTCCATTAGCAATCTCCCTGATTGGAAAGGGGCGTAAAAATGCAAAATACCCCTTGAAAATTTTAATCATGGAGTCCGGACTCGGCCCGTCCTTCCCCGTCATTCACAATCTAGTTGACCCCTCCGCAACCTGTGAAAGGGCTTGTTTTGTCCCTTCATTTAGTGTTCTAATAGAATGGAAAATAACGTCATCTGTTGACAGGAAAAGGACCTTTATGTTAGGTTTTTTCAAAATAGATTAATACTACTATTCTCCATGTTGGAAAAAGAAGCTCTATTACTAGCTATTCATATTTTCAGAGGAATCAGTCAAACTGTAACAGACAATTATTGATGGTTCGGGCAAGGATCCATAATAAATTTAGGAGAAGACCTGGAATCGACCTCAGGAGTTCTGAATAGAAAGCCGAAGCGTTTCACATAGCTAATCTAGCTGACCTAAAATAATTTTATTTTAGTCGTAGAATTTTACGATGGATATTTTTGGTGACGGTCACTTTAGAAACTATCACAGATTGTCTATTATCCATGATAGGATCAACCGGAAGCCTAAAAGATGTTCAATAGATCAGATGAGATCTCTCCTGAAAAATCTAATTGTGGATTCGGAATTGAACCTGGATCTACAATGTGATAAGCCAGTTCGTTCAGTTAACACATTTAGATTCATGACAGTAGCCTTAATGAAGTATAGGTTATGTCAGTGAAGATGATTCTGATGGCATATACTTTAATTCCTTATCTTTAATCATTTCAAAATAAAAGAAACGTGAAGATAGGAAATTGGTTTTACCTGAAATTATTTTTAGTAAATTATTACATTTGGTTACTTCAAATTTGTTCCTCATTCAATAAATTTACTGATAATTATGTTTCATTATTACGAAATGGAAATTTTTTCTAATTTCCTTGATTGAATTTAAGCATTTTTATTTAAATTATGTTAAATTTCCTTTTTTAATGGCATTGTTTATTGTTTAAGTCATATTTTTTTCTGTGATAAATCCTTAAATAAATTTATTTAAATATATTAAGAACTTAGATATCCTTAGATAATGAAATTAAATAATAGATGCTAAATTAATTAGCTAGCTTATTCTCTTTCCTAGTTAAAATAATTCTTATATGTTCAAAATAAACTAACAAGTAAGATGTAGAGACGGAAACATCTTAAGATTTTTTAAACTTGCAGATGGTATTTTTCGGGAACATAAACTTTCAATAATTTGCATAGTGAAATTATTATATATGACCTACATTCAGAGCCATTATACTACTATATTATTTACAAGTTTTTATCTACGATGTGAAGGTTAAAACATCAGAGATAAATAGGTCAGGCAGCGAAGTGTTTGTGAGAATTTATAAACATGATACCATGCTTATATATTTGGATTGGGCTACATTAAAAATCAGTACACAAACAACAACGTCAAAGATCATTTAATAAAAAAAAACTATTAATTTGTTGATTATACATCATCATTCTTTCAGGTGATTATTTAAATTTTTAATCTTCATATATGATTTCGGATATGGGATCTAATATTTAACATTACAACTATAGTAGTTGATTTTTTAATCAAAATCAATAAAAGACAACGATAAGTGCTCATCCAGATAAGAAATATGTGTTCTCCTTTCGACCACTTATATCTTGAGAATTATTTACGTAATTGATAATATTAGGTTTATAAAAAATAAAATTAATTTTGAAAATTTGAAAAATTAACAAAATTTAAATATTTAGAGATATATAATTTAAATATCTAACAAAATAAAGCAAAACGAAAAAATAGAACTAGAATAGAGTTGTTGATACTGGATGATTATCTTGATATGATATCTATAGTGTCGATTTATTTTAAAAGATTGATTTCCATTGTAGATGTAAAAACATTCTTTTTTATTTTAAGAATTTTTACTTTGTTTCTATCTGGTTATTTAGTTAATCGCAAACAGTACTGGAAAGAACTTCCAAACATACATTCTTTTTTATTTTAAGAATTTTTACTTTGTTTCTATCTGGTTATTTAGTTAATCGTAAACAGTACTGGAAAGAACTTCCAAACATCTTCTTTGGAATGATTACAGATGAGGGTTAAAAATATATTTCATCAGAATTAAATGTCATAAAAATCTATTAAATATTAGTAGTTCCAAAATTATCCTTGTTGTTAAAAAAGCAGTAGCTCTTACAAAAATCTATTGAATACAATAGTTCCAAAATTATCCTCATTGTTAAAAAAGCAATAGCTCTTACAAAAATCTATTGAATAGAATAGTTCCAAATTTATCCTTGTTGTTAAAAAAGCAATAGCTCTTACAAAAACTATTAAATATTAGTAGTTCCAAAATTATCCTTGTTGTTAAAAAAGCAGTAGCTCTTACAAAAATCTATTGAATACAATAGTTCCAAAATTATCCTCATTGTTAAAAAAGCAATAGCTCTTACAAAAATCTATTGAATACAATAGTTCCAAATTTATCCTTGTTGTTAAAAAGCAATAGCTCTTACAAAAATCTATTAAATATTAGTAGTTCCAAAATTATCCTTGTTGTTGAAAAAGCAATAGCTCTTACAAAAACTATTAAATATTAGTAACTCCAAATTTATCCTTGTTGTTAAAAAAGCAATAGCTCTTACAAAAATCTATTAAATTTTAGTAACTCCAAATTTATCCTTGTTGTTAAAAAAGCAATAGCTCTTACAAAAATCTATTAAATTTAATAACTCCAAATTTATCCTTGTTGTTAAAAAGCAATAGCTCTTACAAAAATCTATTAAATTTTAGTAACTCCAAATTTATCCTTGTTGTTAAAAAAGCAATAGCTCTTACAAAATCTATTAAATACAATAGTTTCTTATTACGGAAAAGCTCAGGAGATTGAACCCACACCATTTTTAAACTGATGGATTTAGAAGACTAAACTTATTTCAAATCTAGTAAGTTGATTAAGCTACTAAATTTTACAAAAAAATTAGTAGCTTAATCAACCTGTTAAATTTTACAAAATTTCAATTAAATAATTAAAAATTTTCAAATCTTCGAAATTTAAACGTTTGGCATATTTTAAAGTTGACGATTGAAGATGATGCAGAATCGAGGGAGACAATGGACAGGAAGGTAATCTCATAAGCTCCCACTTTCTTTGGATAGGTAAGTAACTCGAGTAATAAATTTTGTTATTTGGAAAACAATTTATTAATTTTTTATTTTTGTAATATTTTGTCAAAATAGATTTTCGGAAATAATTAAATTCTTAATAACAAGATAATTTTTTATAAAATAAATATTTTTTATACAATTTATTTAAATATAAGAAAGATATCGGACAATCAGTTTCATTGAAATTATTAAACATAAGTTGCAATTAATTATTTTTATGACACCTGACCAACAACGCATGATACTTCATGATATACAAACAATAATTTAATACATGATGTAAAATTCGTTTTAATTAGACACGTCATAAATTAAAAAGAACATTGTTAATTCAAACTACAAATCACAGGTGTAACACGCTACTACAAAATAAACCGAAGAAACGTTATAGCGTACATACAAATATACTCCAAATGATTTAATCTGAAAATAAATAATGCGCATCTTATTTTTCTTTTGTTTTATATTTACAACATGACTAAGAAGGAACTATTATTAATAATCTTTCAAGACACTTCAAGGTCGAGATCATAAGATAAATACAAGTCGATGAAAACATGTTTAAAGACTGAACAACTGATACTACAACCAAGCAATATTTTTTACGGTAATATCATGGAACAGTTATACAACATTTTTAACAGATTCCCTTCAAAAATAGCTTAATTAAGCTTTATATTTGATTAAAAAATGTTGGATTAAAGAATTAAAACAAGTATTACAAGAAAATGATATAAATAGTGACATTGAGGTAAAGCTTAGATACACAATGAAAATATTTTTTTTAGGATATTAATAGCGATCGAATAATTGATGATACGTAGATTACATATATGAATTTCAACAGATTGATTTTCTAGTGAATTGATTTATATCAGATAATATTTACGCGAGATATTTGCTCTGATAGTAAAGAAACGTAACTTATATACTACATCCTTTTATTCTATTATGCACTATTCCTCTTATTCTTGGAGGAGAAAATTCAAAAATGTTTATAATTCACGAGAAAAATAATTCCTACAAATGAATGAATATAGTTGTTAGAAATGTTACAGAATTTTGAAAGGATCTGTTTAAATTCGTGATAGAAGATTATGTACTGTTTTCCTTGCTAAAATCTTTGTTTAGCGAAAAAATTAGTGCATCTGGGAATCAAGAGTCCAATTTTTTTATCACAGTTTAAATATTACTTTTAATTAAATAAAAAGCGAAATAATAAAAATATTTTCTATTTTTCTGCACTGAGCACTCTTTTATGCAGAGGAATTACATTACTTTAGTAGTGTTTAACATAATCAGGATTCTATATGCAAAGTATAAAAAAATCACAATAAGATTATTTGGTTTGCATCTGATTACGTGTACGTAAAGGATGATATCCTTCCTATAAAATCAACTATTTTTTTTGACTAAAAGTCCTATTGTTAATTAAAGAAAACGAGGAGTTTCCAAGCGGGAAAAAAGTTAAGATCAAACTTTATAAACCACAACTTGCACACAAATATTTGTAATTGTTCTTTTAAAAAATTATGTTAAAAAATTGGGTTAAGTATAAAATTTATTTATATAGATCTATTATGTACATATTTTTGTTGGAAGTACACCTAGATCCACTTTGCGTCGTTTCAGTTTGTGTTTTTCCCGAAGTTTCAATGTAAAATAATTAAGACTCCATTTCGCTTCAAGTGTAAAATTTGATATTTTCGTTGATCCAGGAATCATTTTTCTTTTGATAGCATAGCAAAAGTAAAATGATACTCGCATTAAGTAGTTCGGATACCTTTCCTAGTATGATTGTACATACATAAGTACAAATCCGGAGCCGCAAATAACACTCGCATTATGTAGTTCGGTTACCTTTCCTAGTATGATTGTACACACATAAATACAAATCCGGAGCCGTAATACGTAAATATAAACGATATCAATTCATCTTGATATTTACCATCTTTAGGAAACTGGTAAAATCGTATTCTTGGCATTTTCTGATTACTGTTAGTGCAATAAAAATGTAAAACAATATGGTATAATAAAAATTTTACAGAGAAGCAGTATTATTAAATTAAAATAAATATATTTTTATATAATCACGCGATTTACATAATTTATCGAATCTACAGTGCTAAGTTACTTAACTCGGCTTTATAATATCAACATGGCGGCTAGCGGAAGAGAAATGCGCATTGTTATATCTTTTATTCTTTGCATTATGGGAAATAATCTTCATTTGATAGTATCATCGAGTTATGCTCCTGTATGAAATATAGGTATTATACATTCTGCGGGTGTCATACGCATATTTTTATTCCCCATCTTCCATATTTCAATGATTTATTATGGAAATTATATTTCAATTTGCGTGATTTCAGTTTCCATCGCGTTTTTCAAGGACATATCCATGAAGAAAAGTAGTGCATGATATATTTGCTAATTTACTAAAATAAAAATAATGTTTCTTCATTGATTTTATTATGCTTAAAATTTTGTTTCCAATAAAAGCGAATAATCTGATTTTATAAAAGTATGCATTTTATAAAGGCATAAGATTGATCTTCAGTTAAAGAAGAATAAGAGGAAAGCAATATGATGAACTAGAACATTTCTACAGAAAATAACGTCAATCAATTTGCAAACTTATAGAAAACATAAAATGGTATGCTAGAATAAAGTAACATGCTTAAAATTGATTCAGAGTGAGTTGATCTAAAAAAACTGGATACAGTACAGGATTTATCATTACCTGAAGTACTGGGGAAAGTAATAATATAATGGAAGAGGGATTTTTTAAAATAGCATTTCTTCTAATCCCTTTATTCTAGTACATTAAGTTATAAATCATACATTAAGAACAGTGCATTAAGTTTATTCCTAGTATTTTATGTATCAGCATAATAGTTAAATAAGAAGTGTGGCAGTCTATGTAATTTAAATATATGGCATACTAATATTGATGCATAATTTATTGCATATAAATAATATTTTATTTCCTTTACGATTCCTACTTATTTTTTGATCCTTTCCAAAATAGAAAGAAAAAAAAAAACGAATTATTGATATCTATCAACGAGATATCTTGTATGAATAATATCCAACCACAGTCATCTAGAATCAATATAGGATGATCAACACCTATGATAGGGTCAACTGGAAAGTTGAAAGATGAAGTTCTATGGACAGATTGTTGCTTCCTCCTGAAAAATCTGATAGCGTGGATTCCTGTTTAGATTTTTTCATTTGATTATATAGGATGAGTTGCATTTATTTAACTTTTCTCTTACTGGAATAAATTCTGAATACTTTGTATTCCCTAAACTTTTTCTTGATGTTATAACATCCTGAATATCGTCAGGAAAGTTTTCATTAATCTGATCAATCGTTATCCATGAGTTATGTTTGTGAAAACTTTCAGCTTCATAATTTAACCGAAATCAGAAAATGTAAGTGGAGTGAAGTTGCTTAAAACATGCCGAAAATAATCCACAGTTAATATGCATGTAATATATAAAATAAGGAAATATTCGACATCTATATAAAAGTTTTCAACTTTTCATTCTAATCATTGCATTTTATAATCATAAATTATTATCTATGAAATCATTCATATTTAAAACTATGAAATTACTCTAATTGAATCTATTAGTGTCATGATTACAGGAACAAATATAATTCCATGAAGAGCTGCAATTATACAAGCTGAAACAATAACTTTTACTCCCACATGGAAGTCTAATAATGGTGCATTTAACGCGAAGATAATTGCCAGAATTGTTGATATACTACCTTGTAAAATTGGCATTGCTGTCATATCAATTGCTTTCACTAAGCGATTGTTCGGAACGACATCATTTGAGGATACATAAGCACAGGATACGTGCGCTGCGTAATCTACGGAAAATCCAATTACTACAATAAATACAGTAATAGATGCGATACTCAGTTGAACATCCCAAAGGAACATAAATCCCATAACACCAAATGCAACAGATATTATGGTGAATAACACAGAAATAATGCAAGTAATATTCGGCAATAACAAAACAGAAATAAAAAACACTGAAGCAATGACTGCAGAAAAAGTTTGAATGGCTGTAGAAGGAATTGAGTCTACTACATCAAAAAAGAAAAAGAGAGGATGATACACGATAGCTGAAAATGGAGCTGCAGCCAATCTTTTCTTAAAATTCGTTAATTGGTTATAAAAATGGTTCGCATCCATGGTAATGTTTGTCTGAAACAGGAAACGACTGGAGACAATTTTCGTATAATTTTGATTGAATGCAACGTCTTGCCTGAATCGTTTTGCCCATGGATGTTGTAGAAAAACATTACGAAGTACATATATGAAATCTTCAGAATTTGTTAGATTAAATCCTGTCAGGAATAGAACTATTCTTCTATCTGAAAGAAATTCTAAATATCTTTTTAACCATGATTCTGTAAGTAAGGATCCTGCGATAAGAGGATCTGCTTCGAGTTCCTGAATCATATCCTTCACTTTCTGTTGTATTTGAGGATCTGCATAATCCAGTTCTTGAAGGATAAACAATTGCAATCTGTACTGATATTGATGATAATTCTCCTTATACATGTTGTAATATTTTAAACGATATGAACCACGTACTACGGACGTATCTAACGTCGCTCTATAAGAGAATTTGGTAAATCCCCATATTGCGATTCCTAAGTAAATGAAATAGAAGAAAATCACCAAGGCTTTAACTAGCTTCTTTGTCATCAAATTTCCAATATTTGTCCAGAAGCCAGTAATCAAATTTTCTGATTTCTTGCTGTTTTTCTCAGTTGTTTCATTTGATTTCACATAACACAATATATGTTGCAGAAAATTTTTATTATCTGAAAGTACAATACACTATTAATATAATGAAATTATTAACAAAAAGTATCTAAGAAGTAATTAAATCAAATAAGGTACTAGAGATACAAAATGTTTTACATAAAATGTCAAATATACAAATTAATTTTATATAATAATTATTATTTTTTAATAAGTAAGACGACGAAAACAAATAACTGAATGGTTCAGCTTTTAACTATAGGTACTACTCCAGTTATGAACATATTTCGTATGTAAGTTTTGTTCATATGTCGGGTTGTTCGTAACTCAGATACTGCTGTTATTTTGTCTCCAAAAGTACTGAAATAAATTTACATACTGTAAATTGTAATATATTTCACAATTGAACCAATTAAAAGTTTCTTGTTTCACAGATTTTAATGAAAAGTTTCGAATATAAAGCGAGGAATTTTTGGTGTAATCGTCACCATGTTGAAATGCTGTTGTAATATTTAATTGTGTAATTTTACATTTTATTGATTTTAGAGCATTTTGGTATCATATTACTTAAAATTTGTATGAATTTTCGTAATTAGAGGAGCGCCCGTATGCTATACTTGTTTTCTTCTTCAACACATTAAAGTGATAATGGAGAAAGAATAGTTGATTTAGTCAGAATGAGGCACAAATAGTAACTATTTAATGAATAATTTTCCTATTTTACAATGAAAAATTCATTTCGAATGGTTTGGCCGCCTCCTCGTTAGTTTCAGAAGAATAATTTCTGTTTAAAAAGTTTTCTATACAATGATGAAAATAATAGAACCGGAGTATCTCCGGAGCAATAAAATTATTTATAATTATTATATATCAAGAAAATTATACAATTTTAAAAATAATCTGCTATTATTATTCTCAGTTAGAGGTCGATATCAAGTTACAAAATACATATATTATTTGAAACATTCAAGGAAAGACAGCAAATGCCTGTTTATGTTGAGAAAATATTGAAACATAATTGCTATTTTAAGTAATGTTTGAGATTATATAATAAAATGAATCGCAATACAGTCATACCTCGACTTACGTCGTTTTTGACTTTACGTCGGTTTTTTGTTAATAGGAAAAAGTAAAATTCTACTAAAAGCTGGGTCTCACAGGCGTAAAACGTGATGTAAATATATCGGTATATCGATGCTGATAATGTCACTTCCTATATATTGCTAGACGCTGTGTATTTACGCCGAAGTTCACTCTTGTTCAACTTTCTACGCTGCGTACAAGAATATGTTGATTACATAAAAATGAATAAAATAATAATTAAAATATGCAGAATAATTCGTATAATTATTTAGAAGCTTAAAAATGTTATTACGGACGCGCTATAGGTTATTTATAGGAGGTATAAGTCGTTTTTTAAAGAGATTATTCAACTTACGTCGCGAGTGTTGGAACGAATTAACGACGTAAGGTGATATATGACTGTATGCAATTATAAAATATTTTACTCAGATGTAAACATTAGCTGAAATGCATATCTTTAAAATAATATTAATTGAATTTTTGAAATTGTTAAGGTTAATCAACATATAGAATTAATAAAACTAATTTATTAATTAAAATTTGAATGACAAATCCTTACAGAAAAGAATAAGTCGATATCTAGTTTTTGGCTTTTGGAGGATGATCGATATAAAAATATATCAACATGTGTATAAAATTGGTATAAAATGTGTCTGTAATGTCGATATTAGAAAATTTAGTTGGGAATATAATTAACTTTGTATGATATTATGTATTTCTATATAATGAAAAATGATGAGACTCACAAAATTGATTGATTCATTACCAATTCTGATAGTAAATAAATATAATAATTATATATTTACTAGTATAACAAAAAAGATACTGTAGATTATTTATTGGAACGTTAATGTTAAATAATTTTTTAAGTCATTTTTTGAAAGTAATTTTTTAAAATATTGTATTTTAAAATTAATTTAAGTTAATTCATATGCACAAACATAACACGATCCATATGTAAATATATCCTATAAGTTTTCATTTTCAAAATGTTCAACATTTCTCGACTTATACTCGAATATACAGGATGTTTTCTATCACCCTTTTTTTTAGGAAACGCGATGAGATAGGAAGGGAAAAAATTTGATTACCAAAGTTTATCTGAAGAATCGAATGGGCATGATAAAAATTTTGTGGGCCCATCGGAAGAAGAGGCTACAGGGGGGGCATGATAAAAATTTTGTGGGCCCATAGGAAGTAGGGGCACAAGGGGTCATATATAAAAATTTTGTGGGCCCATCGGAAGTAGGGACACAAGGAGTCAACTATAATTGGATGGGCATGATAAAAATTTTGTGGGCCCATCGGAAGTAGAGAGGCAAGGGATCAACGATGAAATCTCCAATGGAAACTATCCATCGGAGAGTCACAAGGGATCAACTATGAAATCTCCAATGGAAACCAATGCCGATTTTGGCATAATTGGATAGAACTGTGAAAAACAAACAACTTTTGTTTGAAAGTTTTTTAATATTTTTTGGCATAATTGGATAGAACTGTGAAAAACAAAACTTTTGTTTTGAAAGGTTTTTATATCATTTACGGATTGTGAGATATCACCAAAAAAAGATGCCGCCTCATGTACCGCCGATTGGGCTATTCAAGCAATAATAAAAGAAAGAATCTGACAGAAAGCATCTGTGTACATCCATGGCGCTCATAAAGGGAGTAAACAAGACCAGAAACCCTTGTTCTTGAGTATGGCTCCATGCTGAACTGTGATGGCGAAAGACTTGTCACACCTGCGGTTTGAGTACTACTGCCGAGTACCAGAATTCGCCTTAAATCTGCATAATACCGCTCTTTGTTGCTTCAATAATATTTGGCAATGTACACAGAGGACATCTGCCTGATTTTTATTCTTCTTACTGCTTGAATAACCCAATCGGCGATTCTTGAGTATGGCTCCATGCTGAACTGTGATGGCGAAAGACTTGTCACACCTGCGGTTTGAGTACTACTGCCGAGTACCAGAATTCGCCTTAAATCTGCATAATACCGCTCTTTGTTGCTTCAATAATATTTGGCAATGTACACAGAGGATATCTGCCTCTTTGTTGCTTCAATAATATTTGGCAATGTACACAGAGGACATCTGCCTGATTTTTATTCTTCTTACTGCTTGAATAACCCAATCGGCGATATATGCGGCGGCGTCTTTTTTTTTGTGATATCTCACAATCAGTAAGTGATATTAAAAAACTTTCAAAACAAAAGTTGTTTGTTTTTCACAGTTGTATCCAACTATTCCAAATCGGCATTGGTTTCTATTGGAGATTTCATAGTTGACCCCTTGTGCCCCTACTTTCGATGGGCCCACAAAATATTTATCATACCCATTCGATTCTTCAGATATACTTTGGTAATCAAAATTTTTTCCCTACTTCCTATCTCATCGCGTTTCCGAGAAAAAAGGGTGGTACGGCTGCTAGAAAACACTCTGTATAGTAGGCCCTAATCTGTAATCGAGTTTAAATTTTTGATCTCATCGCGTTTCCGAGAAAAAAGGGTGGTACGGCTGCTAGAAAACACTCTGTATAGTAATCTGCAATCGAGTCTAAATTTTTCCATAAAGTATCTTATGATCTGTAATTGTAATCTGTTAACGTTTATTTGACTCTAACTAATTATTGATATATTTTACTGAACTCTATAAGATAGTTATTTATTTCTTACCTGTAATTGAGAATTTATCCAACGGTACAAAAAACATGGAATGTAAACGCCGTTCTTCAGCTCTTCCGCACCAAGCTAGAACCGCACCAACAAAAGTAATTTGATAGATGTAATCAAATGTGAGACAGATCACCATCAATATGCAAAATTCTCTATGGATTGGCCAACTAGTAGAGATTACTCCAACAGCAAAAGATGCGATATTGGTAAGAGAAGTAAGAGTGATAGATACTCCTGTCTCATGAAAGGTCTGAGCCATCCTTTCCTTCAGACACTTTTGCTTATCGGTTTTCTTCCATGCAGATAACATAACAAACGTGTCATCCATGCCGATACCTATTATATCAATATATAAAAATATTTAGTGAGAAATGATAAAATTCCACTTAATTTATAAATTATAGAATTATCTTTATAAGTTGTAAATTGGTCTAGATATTGTTCAACACAAAATAATTATTTATTGAATAAATTATTTAGCATTGGATCTTTATTATAAATTTTAATGAGGAGTTTTAAAGTTTTTATGATTAATTAAAACTAAAAAATTTGGTATTTCGTAGTTTATATACAGTATATAATATGTTCCTAAAAGGTCTGATCAAATTTAAATCACAGATGCTATTCATCAAAAGAAAGCAGAAAGTCCATATAAACATAACTGTAACAAAATAAACTGTACATTGATCACAATATTGTGCAAACTGCAGATAGTTCCCGACCTATTGGATATGATAAGAAAGCAGAAAGTCCATATAAACATAACTGTAACAAAATAAACTGTACATTGATCACACTATATTGTGCAAACTGCAGATAGTTCCCGACCTATTGGATATGAACATAAATCGGAAATGCCAAAAAATTAATGGATTTTTCACAAGTAAATTTTACTAGGACATTACATATCTTTATAAACATAAAGAACACAATACTACAAGAACCAGACACAAAGTCGTGTGATAAAGCGTTTGCTGACTACCTTTCAGGATCCGGGTTCAAATCCGGTCCTCATCTTCAGTTTTTCTGTTCCCCATCTTTCAGTCTTCTGGGGTTCAAAGTGCCTCGTCAGCCTTGAATCCCATCATGGTGTTGTTGGCTTGCGGTCCTATCACAGGTTGATCACCCACTACCAGTGTATTGTAGTCATCATTGTGTTGGTCAGCCTGTGGTAGGCTCTATAAATGGTCGCCGCTAAAGAGTATTCCATGAGGATATGGAGGCTTAAAAAACTAACATAACCACCAAACAAAAAGACGTTTTCATATATAAGATCATTCAGTTCGGGACTCTAAACCATTAAATTGCAGCGACCAACCACTGAATTTTTTGATTACATCACAGTCGTAAAAGCGAGGATTATTTGTTACGGGAAAGGCTATGAATAGCTGGAAATAGCGCACGATTTTGTTCATTTTGCAGGGTTTACGTATGCCACTTATGCTTTTACACGCTGTGATATCTTGAAGAAAACATTTCTAGACTCATGTTTATATGAACTTTCCTTTGTTATGATGAGTACTATTTATAGTTTAAATGTGGCAGAACTTTTAGAAACTCCTTATATATGTTCTTCTGAATGTAAACATAATATATTTTAATACTAAATATAACCTTACTTACCTAAGACAAGAAAGGGAATCATACTAGCATTTGGTAAAATATCGTTTCCTATATATGCTATTAATCCAAATCCCGAAGCTATGCTCATTCCTGTTGCTGTTGCTGACATAATTCCAGTCCAGGGTTTACTTCTTAGAAAATCAGGAGTGAGGCAGGTTAAAATAGTAAACAAGAACATAACAATCATAGAATAAGGAATAATTTTAGCCGATTCAGTGAAAACTGCTTCGTTGATTTCTTTCACCGACGTAGAAATATCTTTTGCAACTTCTAAGTTTGCAAAATTCAATTTTTGAATTTGATCGATAAATGCTTTCTCCCACTTCTCAACAATTGTTTTCTTCCATTTTTCTTTACTATCCAGAAAATAAATTAGTCTCAACGTACGAGCCGAAACAATATATCCATTCTGGTCCATTTGTACTCCTCCCAAGGAGAGAATATCATATTTTTTGCTGACTTCTCCTGTCGGATATTCCAAGAGGAATGTTCTGTTTTCTATTTCTTTTATCTTATTTTTCAACAGAAGAATTTTGTTTTGCAAACATTTTCCATTATATCTTGTGCAGAGATTTTCGTAATTAAATTCATCATAATCGTGAATGGTAAAATTGCGAATGGCTTGATCTAGCAAAACTATTTCTTGAAAGATCGATTCTCTGAGTACAGACCCTTTATCTACAGCCTGAACAATTACACTTCCATAGTTATACAGTTTCAGTGCTCTTCCCGGTTCAAAATCGAAAGAAATATCCATGGGAAATAACTTTAACAAACGTGATTGATATGTACCAACTGTACCTTCAGTTGGTAAGAAAGTACTTTCTCCAGAATTCAAGCGAAGTTTTTGAAAACCAGTTGCGAAAAGTAATGAAAACAATATAGGAGTAATTAAGAACCAACTGGTATATTCAACAATTCTTCTTCCGTGTTCTTCGAACTTCTTAGATAGATTGATATATGCAATTCCAAACTTCATATTGAACCTGAAAAAATGAATTATAAATTTTTAGTTTCTTTTCTGCTCATTTAGAAAATAAAGTTTTAAAAAATATCTTTAAATAAGAATTATTTATTCTAAATTGAAGAGACAAGGATACTTTAAAGTAATTATATGTAGAAATGTGTTTGAATGAATCATCTCCGTTAGATATATCATATAATTAGAGATTATTCTTAATCATATTTAATGTTAAAGGTATAAAACATTATCACATTTCTTCACGAACAAAAGACGATGAACGAATTTACAGGAAAGCAATCTATCATTAAGAATCAAAGTCTGCGTTCAGCAGACTCAACTGTTGTGGAACAGTTGAGAGATTTTTCTGCTGAACAGGACTTCAAGGTAGCTGCTACTATCCAACTTGTTGAGTTGTTTCAAGATGGCTGCGCAAGTGGATGTTATTAGTCCAAAGGAACAAATGATAATATATAAAGTATATGTATTTAATAGTGTTTACAACGGGCTTTATTTTCATTCAATAATTGCGCCCCCTGTTACTACTTGCTGTTCAGCAGATACACCAGCCTCTACAGCTACAACTCATCTGCTCACTTAGAACCGTTGAGTCTGCTGAACGTAGCCATTAATTGACTGATACTGATGGCAATGAAAAATGAAAACTGATTTATTTTAGAAAAACTCAGTAATATGAGTTTATTTATCATTTCCACGTTCTTTATATCTTTCCAAACAAACTTCAGTTATAGTATTTTATTTAGTGATTTAAACTTCATCTATGTTGTTATGATCCGATGGGGAACCAACCAGATTATCACTAAGGAATCGATATTATTGACACGTGAAAGATTTATTATCAAGATTTGAATAAAATTCACAATTTATTATTGAAATCTATTAAAGGATAAAGCAAAGACTATATGAAACAAGATGTCTTAATTCGGTTTACAGTACGATTCTTCAGAATTATTATTGAAGTTCCGGAAACATAGATAACATAATTGTGACCTATCTATGAATAATTATAATTAGGGATTATTATTATTATCCGCATTGGATAATTATAACATTATGGAACGGTTGATTCTGTGATTTAATTCGAACAATAGAAGTTTCATTATTGCGAAAAAATAGAGATCATTGTATAGATAATAATATATTATTTAACAATTTTGCTGTGGTAAGTTATGAATATATATACACACATATAAACATATATATTACATATACAGGGTTCTGAAAAGGGTACTCCAACTTTAAAAGAAATATCTGTAAAATAGTTACCGATAAAAATTTCTTACGGCATATTTGTGTCATAGGGATACATTTAAGTCGTGTTACTTTTGTATAGTACTGAAAACCACTGATAAACAGGGCCGCCGAGAGCTTGAGACAAGTCTGTGGTCCGGGCACCACTTAAAAAATTCTTACGGCATATTTGTGTCATAGGGATACATTTAAGTCGTGTTACTTTTGTATAGTACTAAAAACCACTGATAAACAGGGCCGCCGAGAGAAATTTTCGGGCTTGAGACAAGTCTGTGGTCCGGGCACCACTTAAAAATGTGCATCACTTTGGTTTAATAGGCCCCACTTAAAAAAGTGCATCACTTTGGTTTAATAAAAAAAAAACATATAAAACAATAAAGCATTTATTTAAAAAAGGCAAACAATAAATTCAAAATTCCATACATATACACACTATGTTATATGTAAAAAAGTTTACTTTGGTACGACTGGTTTGGGATGCTCTGTCGGCAACTTGTGAATTATCGGACACGTTATGTGACACTTCAGGCCCGACGGTCGGGCCCTTTTCGAGGCCAGACCCGTGACAATAGTCACGTATGTCAACCCTCTCGGCGTCCCTGCTGATAGATAGCGATGCACGTTTTCGATCTTTTGTGTCCAATACAAACAGTTTTTTTAAAAATATTTTCCAAATGTCTTCCATATGTTCTGCTGATAGATAGCGATGCACGTTTTCGATCTTTTGTGTCCAATACAAACAGTTTTTTTTTTAAATATTTTCCAAATGTCTTCCATATGTGGCAATTACATGCCATAGTCGAAGAACGAAATTCGCTGCAGTTTTTTGCAATGTGTCGACTGTAATGATCACGCATGCATCAGTGATTAATTGTTGAAGTTCCTCAAGTGTTCTGGGATTTTTGCTGTATATGTTGGCCTTCAAATAGCCCCATAGGAAAAATCGCACTGATTCAAATCCGGCGAATACAGGGCCAATCCATCCTGTGTAGCGCCATCTATCGGTGGTTTTTGGTACTATACAAAAATAATATACCACTTAAATTTTAACCTGTCACACAAATATGCCGTAAGAAATAAATTTTTATCGCACAGGAGATGGAGATTTGAATCTGAAGTTACAAGGAAAATATCATAGGGGACGGCCAAGAGATAGATGGGAAGACATTATTACAAGGAATGTGGAGCTCAGAGGTGTGAAATGTAATACTGTAAAAGAGGAGAGTTAGTGGACGCATAGGAAAAAGTGGAATAATTTTTTGTACAATACTCAAACTCATCCTATGCAGGATAGAAGTAATGAATGACGACGACGATGATGATGATAATACAATACTCAAACTCATCCTATGCAGGATAGAAGTAATGAATGACGACGACGATGATGATAATAATATGCATAACTTTCATATACACTTATATATACCATAAACTGAGTAATTTCGAGATAATTTCATATTTATTCAAAACAAATTATTTGTTTGTCTTCTAATTGACAAAAGTCAGTAGACAATATACTTGCTGACAATGTTAGTACTTTCTTTCAATAAAATTGTTAAAAGTCTAATATTTAGCTTTCAACCATTGGTTATTTTATAAATGCTTCCGTAATTCTATGATAGTACCTTGGTAAATTTGTGATAACTGTTATTTAATGGTTCAGAATGTATCAGTTGATACAAAACTTAAAATCAAAAGTTTTGAAACCAATTAATATTTCCATAAAAATTTAAATTACTATCAGACAATCATTTGTAGAATATGCTTTACAATTACAGCTCATAAATACCTCATCGTTATCATCTATTGAACAGTTTTGACAGTTTGTGTGACACCATATCGTACAAATACAACATCGAATCCATGCTGCGCCTTTTTTCTCTTCACGTCTTCATTATAAGTTTTATCACAAACATCACAATTCCAATCAATTACTTTTTCCTTCTTTTCATATTGCCAGATGTACCAGAAGCAGATAGGCCTATAGCAGGAAATCGGCCGGATGGCCTCATGATAAAGCTGTGACTTACTACCCTGGAGGATCCGGGTTCAACCCCGGGTCCCATACCTCCAATTTTTCAGGAGTCCGGATCCGGCGTATTGAACCCCCATTCTTCAACCTTCCGGTTGACCTCATCATGGGTGTTGGCCAACCTGTGATGGGCTCTATAAATGGCCACCGCTAGATACAGTATATCCCTCATGAGATATGGCGGCTTAACCTATCTAACCTAACCTAACCTGAAGCCTAGAGCAAGGCTTCTCAAACTTTCCCACTTGGAGATCCCTTTTATCCGAGCAAATATTTTCGCAACCTTGGGTGTAGAGGTACATAAACTAGTAACACGAATTAAAACATTTATCATCAACAAATCAAAGAAAACAATTCTTTGGTATATATACTAATATAATTTTACCATATATTAAAGACAACGCCAAATATTCATACTAATGAGCTGAATGTGCTTATTTACTTTTGCATAAAGACTTAACTCTTGAATGAATATTCGATACTACAGGACGTAGAATTTCTTCAAAGTTTTGCAGAGTTGACCTATTTTTTTATTTTATAAATGTTAACTATGCTGAAAATGCCGCTTCGCATAAATACGTAGTACAAAATGTTAGAAGTATGTTTAGAGCCATTTCAGAAAGTGTTGTCGCTGTTTCGATTTCATAAACTCATAAATATACAATACGTGTAATGTTGCAAACTGGTTTTGAATTAATTTTCGATCGTTGCGCGTCCAGAAATTTTTTAGTTTTGCTAAAATTTCTGTGACCCCCAAATTCAGTTACGCAACCAACAGTTTGAGAAGCCCTGCCTATAGGAATCTTTCTTTTTGTTTTATTGCCATTTCATAAAAATGAAAAAATCAATAAAATCACTTGTTTTTATGATAATTTAAATAGGGCTTATATATAGCCTAATGAAAATAACAGATAAAAAGATGCTTTTGCTTTTGGATTTATTTTCTACTGTTTTATTGGATTTGTAGTTGTAAACGTTTGCCATACTGGATCGTTTTCTGTTTTGTTTTGAGGATTGAATATTCATTTGTGGTATTTTAAAAATATTTTCATCATCATCATTCTCCTTATTTTGGTAATCTGAAATTCTTTGTGTTGATATCTCAGAATTAATAGCCATATCTGTTCTTAAAATCCTTCGATTACCATTTATCTGCTCCTTCTTTCTCCATATTAATGGATGTTTTTTTTATTTAAAACTGCTGTTAGTCTGAAAAGTAAATTTCTAATAGCAGTAATTGTTAAGCCAAAGCCAAATTCTTGCATTTGTATAATGCAATTATAAATTCTTTGTTACATTTCTACAGACAAAGCGAATGGCTTTCCTAATTTTGATAAATTAAGAATATTTCTATCTTCAGAAACTTTACATATTCCTTTGAAAATTGGCCAAGGAACATTGCATTCTTTAGACGCACGATGTATTAAATAATTCTGTAGTTTCATCAGATCCACTGCTCTAAGGAAATATGTTTTTTTCATACTTTATATACTTTTTAGACATTTAAATAAAAAAATGATTTATATATATTATTAAAACTCTTGTCATGTGAATTAAAAATTTAAACCAAATGTATAAATTACAAAAAATATGTTAAGATTAGTTTACTTTCCAAATTCTTAATAAAAACACAGGCAGAATATTTAATTCAAGTACAAAGAAAACTTTAACTATGTGTTAAGTTGGCAATAACAAGCAAATTTGGTGATATGCCAAATCGGAAAACAAATTATTTAAAAATGTTAGACATTAGTTTAATTTTTATAGTCATAAGTCATTTTTGTGAAGTCATAAACCATATTATCACAGAAAAATTCCAAACGACGTCATGTGTCAAATTACCAAACATGGACGGCAAGAAAAGTTGGAATTCAGTGGAAATCTACAAGATCCTACCCTCAGTGTAAATATTTGATAACTCTCAACCAATGTTTTTAAAACTTTTAAAATTATATATGCCATCACTCTGCGAAAATACATCCGCTCCCGTTTAGTATGTTTGTAATAAATTATATTTACCTTTGTATAATTCAATTGAAATCTTGCAATTTCAGACAACGCCAAATATTCATACTAATGAGCTGAATGTGCTTATTTACTTTTGCATAAAGACTTAACTCTTGAATGAATATTCGATACTACAGGACGTAGAATTTCTTCAAAGTTTTGCAGAGTTGACCTATTTTTTTATTTTATAAACGTTAACTATGCTGAAAATGCCAGTTCAGTGAGTGACGTCACGTTTGGTAGCGGATTTCATTTACGCTACTATCCAACATGTTGAGTTATTTCAAGATGGCTGCACCCATGGATGTTATTAATCCAAAGGAACAAATGATAATATATAAAGTATCGTATTTAATGGTGTTTATAACTGGCTTCGTTTTCTTTCAATAATCGCGCCCCCTGTTACTACTTGCCGTTCAGCAGATATACCAACCGCTACCGTTACAACTTATCTGCTCACTTAGTTGAGTCTGCTGAACGTAGCCAATATTAAAGAAGTTGCCAGGTTTAGAAACCGCTACCGTTACAACTTATCTGCTCACTTAGAACAGTTGAGTCTGCTGAACGTAGCCAATATTAAAGAAGTTTCCAGGTTTAGAATAAAACATTTCGCACCGTCTGAAGGCAAAATTTTTAACTGTATGAATTAATAGCTAACTGAATATTAGCTTTTAAAAAAAACTATCACGAACTTATCACGAATTTACCCTTTACCTTATATAAGTGAAGAATGATAAGTGCCCGACTCACCTTGTAGCGTCGACAATGAAAAATATCGAGATTACAAATGAATATACAATTTATGAGAATGCTATATGAATATTAAAGATTACAAACTGCTTTGGAGTTGCAATGGTAGTACTTTCTGGTGATATAGATAATCTATATAATTTTACCTGCACTTACTAAGAAAATTTGTGTTAAAACATATCGGAAATAACAATATGGGTATATGTTTATCATGATAATTTTTAGTGCAATTTTTGAAATCTTTTTATAGTATTTTGAAATTTTTAATCTCTGTTTTTGTGCTTTTATATTTTGTCTCAGATCACAAGTTTTCATATGTATGTAATTTATAAAAATATAAAATCTTGTGAATTGAGACAAAATATAAAAGTAAAAAGAAGATATTAAAAATAGAAAAAAATTCTTGCAACTTAAAGGTGACTGATTATGAGTGCAATATAAGTTTATAATAAAATTTGCAATAATTAATTAATTTTACCGATTTCATTGCTTACTGTGTACTACTTAACAATCTGTATGGAAAAATTTGAATATATTAGTAAGCTGTAGTGATTTACATGCTGTCTATGAGAAATATTGCTTTCTGGAATATGAAGACAAAGATGGTCAAAATTTAGTTAATTTGCATATTTTTCAAAAGTCAACATTTGAATCTTCAGCTTCATAAGATACGAGATTTATGTGCTTAAACCAGGGATGTTATAGGCTGCTCAATACTAGCAATAAGTGAAGCCACTGAAATGGTGGGGTTACGTGGTATAACAGTGCATATTGAGGTACTACACCCTTTTTATTAATTATTTGATTTGCTCATCATATTTACTAACATAAATGGGATCTGTTTGGCCATCAAAACAAAGTCAATTTGCTATATCGTCGATTTTACGATGTTGTTACATTGGTTTACCCCACCACTCTGCTCAATACTAGCACGAGCTTCACTCGTTGCTAGTATTGAGCAGTGTATCCATGTATAAAACATCCTTGGCTTAAAGAAAGGGAACATATAACCAGTTTTTGCTTTATTATTTCATTTATGGAAAATAAGACAATCACTAAATGAATACTTCGTATTTATTGAATCTCTAATTGCATCTAATAACATTGCAAATTAGCAATTTCAGTCACATTCGACTTTCAACATAACATTGTTTGCTTTCGCCATTGACGTCAGTGAAAGAATGAATTCGTCGACTTTCAGAAAAGTCATCCTTGACCCATTAACTCTACTGTAGTATTTATTAAAATTATTATTCTATGCAATACCACTACATTATTGTTTGTAATCTCTAAGAAAAACTACCTGACTGGACACTATGCTTAATAAATGTTAGCCAGCAATGTGTTTTTATATTAGAGATTATCTAGATAATCTAACAGTGCCTTGCAAAAATCAATGCAAACATATACAACAATTTTATCAAATTGTGTATTACGAATAACAGTATTGCAAAGTATTTCGATTAATATTTGCAAGTCTTTCAAATGTTAGATAAACAGCAAACATTCAAAAAGTTTACGAAAAACATTACTGATATTGAAGGAAAAAAATACTTTTCTGGAATTACTGAAATCATTTTATTTAATTGAAAAAATTTTTTAATATTCTCAAATAAGAAAAATAAAACCTTCGATAATTTTATACAAATACAGAATGATAAGTATATGACTCACCTTGTAGTCTTGACAATGGAAAATTACGAGAATACAAATGTGGACATTTGCTTTTCGAACATATATTTTAATGAGAATGCTATATGAATATTAAAGATTACAAACTGCTTTGGAGTTGCAATGGTAGTATTGTAGTTTCTGGTGATGATATAGATAATCTATATAATTTTACTTGCACTTATTAAGAAAATTTGTGTTAAAATATGTCGGAAATAAAAATATGGATATTTTTATTCACCACGATAGTTTTTAGTTCAATTTTTGAAATCATTTTACGGCATTTTGAACCTTATTTTCTATAATGCTTCCATTGTATTTATGAAACTGATTTCTAGAAATCGTGTTATTTCGGAAATTTATTTTTCAATCACGTGAAATGGCTAAGATAATTTTAAAAAGCTTATTCCAATTTGTGAAAAAGTTTTTATAATTATTGTGTTGTTATATTGTGCAATTGAATAAAGCGTGTCAGAGGAAATAAATGCAGAGAAGAGGAAAGTACTTGTGTTTGAGAGTAGCGAAGAATATATAAGATGTGAGGTTGAACAGAATGGGTTGAATCTGGAACAGGTAAATGGGTTTGTGTATTTAGGAAGTATGTTTGAGTAGGAGGCCACACTGATGGTGAAATATGCTGAATTAAAAATTGTGGGTGCACTTGGAAGGTATGAGAGGAATGAAAATTTGTCAAAAAATGCTAGAATGGCTGTATATCAGAGTCTGCTGGCTTAGCATTGACGAATGGAAATGAGATGAGAAAGGCATAGAAAGGATTGGAGTGCAGTGAAGGTGAGATGCTTCAGAGGTGTAGGTAGAGTGACGAGATATGATTGTATCTCGAATAACGAAATACGAAAAGAATGTGGAATAAGGAGTGTGATAGATGTAATTAGTAAGTCAACTTTGAGATGATTGATCAAGTGGAGCGAATGAGTGAAGAAACAAAGCATTTAACAAAGCAAATATATGTTGGATGTTGGAAGGTAGTGATTGTTTTCCCTAACTTTTTTCTTTCTCGAGATTCGAGATTTCCTTTCAAAAATATTTGAGAATCTCGAGATTCTTAAAAACGTTTGGTTAAAAAATACTTGTTTTTAATGACGATAAAAACAAAATGGAGTAGAAAAATGCATCTCGCAGGGCCAAAATTATTAATACATCTCTATGAAATTTTTAGGATACAAATTCACATAATTTCTTTTCAATTCCCGAGTTTTATAAGAATTTTTTCAAGAATAAAGAATTTTCTCAAGTATAAAGAAGTTTCGAAATAACATCTCGAAACTTCGTGACTGGAAATCTTGGAGAAGGGAGGTTAAATGTGGGAGAGGAAAGGTCAAGAAAAGAATGGAGAGAACACGTGTATGAGTATTTAAAGAAATATGTGTTTCAGAGTGCTTATAAGAGGATATGTATAGGAAAAAAGTATGACTGTAGGAACTGGTACAGTGTGTAAAGATACGGATGTATGGCTCTATCTGATTGGTGACATTTAAATATTTTTTCTCATCCGTTCTTTTATTTTTTATTTCTTTGGTTAATTCCCAACTTCTTACAAGAATACGATAGTGATGTATTTGTTGTTGCATTGCTATAGTTGTGCTAATTTCTATAAGACACTATAATTCCATCCTTCAACTCTCCATTCTCATTGCGTGAATAAACAGACTGTAATGGGGCTTCTGACCTCTCTTACGTTTTTTACTTTATATCTAGTTCAGGTTCTGTCTCGATAGATATCAAAATAAGGTCGTTTAATCTAATATCAGCAATCTTAATTACTTAATGATATATTTTCATTTTTTGTGATAAAATTAAACAGAATTTTTAATATAAGATTAAAGCAGAATAGAATGAAGATGAAGTGAAAAAATACACAAAAATGAAAAAAAAACCTCTTCTGGAATTACTGAAATCATTTTATTTAATTGAAAGTACTTAACTACAACAGGGAAGATCGTATGACAACAGGTGTGGTCATACCACCTGTTGTCGTACGATTGCGAACGAGCAGGGCCCATACTCTGGATGAAAAATTATACAAGTAACGACTTTGAATTAACTCGGACCTCTGCGTGATAAGCGAATGTTACACGTTGATCAGATGTCTATGAAGAAGTGTGCTACGTTTGAAGGAAGAGTGTGACTGAAGGTTCCAGATTCGATTCTGGGTTACACATCTTCACTTTTTCTCAGCAGAGATCCAGCTTGGCCATTAAATTCTATCCTTGAACTGATGGCCAAATATAGGTGACACGTAATATAAGATTAAAGCAGAATAGAATGAAGATGAAGTGAAAAAATACACAAAAATGAAAAAACCTCTTCTGGAATTACTGAAATCCTTTTATTTAATTGAAAGTACTTAACTACAACAGGGAAGATCGTATGACAACAGGTGTGGTCATACCACCTGTTGTCGTACGATTGCAAACGAGCAGGGCCCATACTCTGGATGAAAAATTATACAAGTAACGACTTTGAATTAACTCGGACCTCTGCGTGATAAGCGAATGTTACACGTTGATCAGATGTCTATGAAGAAGTGTGCTACGTTTGAAGGAAGAGTGTGACTGAAGGTTCCAGATTCGATTCTGGGTTACACATCTTCACTTTTTCTCAGCAGAGATCCAGCTTGGCCATTAAATTCTATCCTTGAACTGATGGCCAAATATAGGTGATAAAGACCTATATTTGGCCATCATGAGTTTGTAAATGCTCCACTTTATTATTCAACAGGTCAAGTAGGTTGTTACAATTGAAGTGTGCTAGAGGCCGGGTTCAATTATCGAGTCCCACACCTCCTATAGATTATTCAGGAATGATTCGGGCCAAAGTCAAGTAGAGGAAGAGATTCCTCTACCTGACGGCCTGACATCAACAAAGTATAGGTGACCCACTGGAATGCCCTGTCGCTTAATGCAGATGGAAGAAAATAGATTAATTAATTAGTTTCAGATATGTCGCTAGAGATAATTTCGCGGCGGTAACTTCAGAGTCTACCAAAAATTGGGGACCATCTGTTATCAGATCAATCAGAATGTCTGAAGGATGGAGTTAAACGACCCAGCACTGAAAAACTGGAGGTAGCGAATCCGATTTCAATTTTGATAATAATAAGAATATTCTTTCAAATAAATATTTAGTTATTCGTCTACGAGAAATAATATTGAAGATATTAGGATTTTAATATTTCGTGCAATCATCATTCTATCTTGTAAAGGAACAAGGCAACGCCCTCAAAATTAATAAGCATATGTTTAGGTTAATCAGGAATGAGTGTAAAAATTTCATGCTCAGCAAAATTTGATTTTCCGGATATCTTGATAATAGTCAATAGACAACAGATATGTACTATTAACAAAAAAAAAAAAAATGCTCATCGTTGAAAGTTTCTTTCACACTTTTATGGGGGCCTCATCACGTTTTGAAAAAACCACTACTCTAGTGGATCTTAAAAATATATTTGAATTTGATTCGCGATAATATTTACACGAAATATTCGTTCTAATTTTCAATATCCCAAGTTTTATTACTTCACCAGTACTGATCTGAAATCAGGTCATCATTATTAATATTCTGTATCAAATAGGACCCTATGCTTTCATTTATATTTAATAATATTTATGTGGAATATCGTGATGTATGATCCCTCAACTATCATCTTTTACAGCCATGGTTTCAAATTAAATATTTATACGAGGTATTGTGAAAGAATATGTGAATATTTCCTTTTATAGCATCTATTGATCTTCTTTATTCATAGTTTTATACTATTTTTAATGATGCTTTCTAACCGGAAGCCATTAGATGAGCTGTAGCATACTTAAAAACAGTTTAAAAATTAAATTTACAGATAATGATCTGCTTAGTTATTCCAAATAACCCTTCGTTTTTAAACGTATAAGAAACCAGGGAAGTTTATTCATTTAACGCCATTAATAATGTCATCAACGATTGAAAAACCTGCTTATCTCTAAAATTACCTCATCGCAATCAAAATATCATTTTTTGGACCAAATAAAGTTTTTAATTACATTATATATTATGTAAAATTTATAAATAAAAAGCTTTCGCGATCTAATTGATATCTCATTCCAAAGAGCGAGTATTTGCTGATTAATGTGCTCATAATAAACCTCCTGCTAAACCTGTTTTGTAATTTATCTTGTGTTTATTTTACACAAAATAACAGTTAGACGAGATTTTATATTACTTGAAAAACATCTCTAGTGACGTGCCTTGCCTTTATGTGTAGGGAAAAAAATTATCTCGGTTGCCATATACTTCGCTGTTTCTACGAATCCATCCTCGACTGCAATAGAAAATTATTTTTATCAGCTAGCCAAATCAATTTGTATTTTATCAATTTAATGGAAGTAATAAGATATAATCTTATAAACAACTTAAAAAATATATTTTCTACTAAGAAATACGTAAATACTTGGTTCAGCGACCTTGGCAGAGCGTTTTTTTGCAACAAACTGAGGTTAACTACCGACCTCTGCACGCACATCTTATTTCACACCACAATTATAGGAAAATGGAAAGCTAGTTACCAAATTTTTATATAAACTATATAGAACATTTTATATATACTCTCTATATATAGTTTATATAACTATATAGGTATATACTATATATACTCTCTATATACTACCTATACTCTATAGATAGTTATGTACACTATATAATTATAAGTATATAGAGTATATATATATATATATAGACAGTATATAATCTATACATAGTCTATATATAGAATATATATAGTATATCTCTTTACATATTTCACTAAATATATATAGTATCTATGAGGCATGTAAAAAAGTTGAAAATTTAAAAATTTCCAGTTTTTAATGATGTATGAAAAAAGTAGTTAGCCATCGTCTCAGGAACGAAGTCGTGTGTGAAAGTCATAAATGGGCATACAGATATCTAAATAATATAAATATATACATATAAATTCATTAAATTATCTATAAATACATTAAATTTAATATATTTAGTTGAAAGTTAACTAGATTTACTCATATACAATAATTTGGTCACATTAATCATATTTCGAGCTATGTCATTTAAACACTACTCAATAAAAACCTAAAGCAAGTATATAGATAAATTTGCTACTTTTAAATATAAAAGTACTTAAATAAAATTATTATAAAACTAAATTATTTATAAAAAGCTATAATAAGTAAGAATTACCTCATTGTTTCCTTTGAAAGTGTTTGTTTGGTAATCAGCTGTTTACAAGATTTCTGTACCACTTGCTAAAATCGTAAAATGATAAGTGAACGAAATATTAAAAAGCATGCAATCTGTAGCTGATAAATTATTTTATATTAGGTAACCTATATCTAGTACATCCATCCTTATATCTAAACAACCTTCTTATCAAAATAATTGTTTATTTAAACTCTTTTTTACTGTTTTCTTCGCCGCTTAGTATACACCTAACATACAGTAGCTTGTTTAAACCAATGAAATCATTATAAAGAGTAACTTATTGTTTCTGTTTTAACCTCTAAACATATTCTTTGTCTCCAGAAAATCTGGACGACGTTTGTCCAACCGGAAAGTGAGGTCATTGATTTTTAACCTGAAGGTGAACAGCAACGATCTTAATGTTTAGACTCTCTCCACGCGAAATAATTTAAAATATATTATCTTATGAAAGTATAAAGAACGAACTTTTATCGAATGCAAAGTAATAAATCGATAAATAGACGAAAAACAGTTTCCAAATTCCGATATTGTATGCATTAGCTTATATCATTAATGTATTATATAGACTGGATGGACTGCTCTCTAAATGGACAGTGATCAGCAAAACGAAATCGCTGAATTGAAAGGATCACGTAGTATAAAATTCGATATTAGGCTATTTCACTCCTTTTTTTATTATTTGAATCTGGTCATCACACTTGTTAACATAAATGGGTTACGTTTGCCCAACAAAACAAAGTCAATTTGCTATATCTTCGAATTTACGTTCCTGTCCGCCATCTTTTAGGAAGGACATTATACACCATGTTGACCGGTTTCGTTTTTCTAACATTGAGCAGTACATTCAGGCTTATATATTTTGCGTTTAAGTGAATGAGTCATTTGCTTACCGCTTAATATTAACTAAAATTAGCATTTATGGAATGGTGAGAAACTGAAACCATTTAAATAATTTTTATTTGGTATTATGCAATTAAGAATTAATTACGTGGTATTATTATTAAGCTAATTAAAAACAATGGTTTCGACTTAACACCATACGTCTAGATCAGTGGTTCTTAACCGGTGGATATAAATCAATTATAGATTTTAACGTTGTGATATTATGATTATATTTATTATGATTATAACTGTTCAGCGATTTCAGAAAGATTAAGAACTACCGATCTAGATTAACAAAACTATAGAATAGCAACTAATCAGTACTGCACATAAAGCATTCCTTCTAAGATGCTGCATATGCAGTATTAGTTTTACTTGTTAGCTGCTGATAAAAAGTTATATATTTTCTTTCTAGATATATAAAATATTATTTTCTAACTAACTCGTGGCTAAAGGAATGGTGTAAGTTAATTATTAATTGATATGTTTTTAAGTGTTGCAAATTTATCTCCAACGTTGTTTGGCATATATTCGAGACATAAAAATCCAGCAATGTTTAGTAGTCTACTGTGTACACATAGCACACAATTTTAAGTAATCCTAGTTTCATTTAATGTACAGTATTATCAACTTTCCCTAACAATCTTCTTCAATATATTCTATAGATTGAAATTTTATAATCTACGTATTATATCAATGCATTCTGTAGATAGAAATGTCAGAATCTACGTAATATATCAATATATTCTATGGATTGAAATGTTAGAATCTACGTAATATATCAATACATTCTATGGATTGAAATGTTCGAATCTACGTAATATATCAATGCATTCTGTAGATAGAAATGTTAGAATCTACGTAATATATCAATGCATTCTATGGATTGAAATGTTAGAATCTACGTAATATATCAATACATTCTATGGATTGAAATGTTCGAATCTACGTAATATATCAATGCATGCTGTAGATAGAAATGTTAGAATCTACGTAATATATCAATACATTCTATGGATTGAAATGTTAGAATCTACGTAATATATCAATGCATTCTGTAGATTGAAATATTAGAATCTAGATAATATATCAATACATTCTATGGATTGAAATGTTCGAATCTACGTAATATATCAATGCATTCTGTAGATAGAAATGTTAGAATCTACGTAATATATCAATGCATTCTATGGATTGAAATGTTAGAATCTACGTAATATATCAATGCATGCTGTAGATAGAAATGTTAGAATCTACGTAATATATCAATACATTCTATGGATTGAAATGTTCGAATCTACGTAATATATCAATGCATTCTGTAGATAGAAATGTTAGAATCTACGAAATACATCAATATATTCTCTAGATTGAAATATTAGAATCTAGGTAATATATCAATACATTCTGTAGGGGATCGAAACAACAGTCTTTAGTCTATAGATATCAAGTCTCTAGTCCTTAACTGGAGATGAGTCAAATCCACTTCAATTCCTTGATAAACGCAATTAAAGTGGAATTTGATAAGGCGACAAGTTGAGAAACAGGACGTGCTGGTTTAACTTACAGTTCTTTGGAACTATTATTTCAAGATGTTTATTAGAATGTCTAATAGGAATGTTACTCGATCTCAGATCGATTGTGTAAAAAACAATAACAACCGTCCCGGGAGAGAAAGGTGAAGGAGAGGGAGAGAGATAAAACAGCTGTGTTGGACAAAGGATTCCAGCTGTCTCTAGACCGATCGGAGCCGAAAGCGAGGAGCAGAGTCGAACTAAAAACTGTCTTATCACTCTAACCAAAAGTCTCTCTCTCTGACTGAACAAAAAGCAAGGATATATAATTATAAGTATATAGAGTATATATATATATATATAGACAGTATATAATCTATATATAGTCTAT
>AYEL01008371.1:0-17339 GCA_000484575.1 Olivierus martensii | reverse complement strand
TTTTAGTTCGACTCTGCTCCTCGCTTTCGGCTCCGATCGGTCGAGAGACAGCTGGATTCCGTCGCAAGATAGTTGTAGTTCTGCTCTTTCGCTTAAGTTCTTACGAATATCGAACATCGTCGAGCCACTCTCTCGAATTGAGTCATTATTTGTCACGTTGCCGTCTAGAATATAACGGTAATCGCCTTCCGCCTAACAGAAGATAAAAAGTTGGATCACAGTGTTATCAAGGAATTGAAGTGGATTTGACTCATCTCCAGTTAAGGACTAGAGACTTGATATCTATAGACTAAAGACTGTTGTTGTGTCGTCGACTCCCACTTCCAGGAATCATCAACTTACAGGTATCTCTCCTGATTTGTCGGGAAAACGATTGTAAAATTTTTAACTCTCTCTCTTGTGCATTTATACAAATTAAATAAAGAAGCTATTGAAATTTATTCAATGTTGTTCTCCGCCTCTATTACCCGAGTCGTCAGCCTCATTCGTCGTCCTTGCTCACGCGTTTAACGTGGACCGGGATTTTAGGCCATTTGCCTGTCGATTCCGCTTTTCCGTCCGTCCGGAATTCCACAATTCTATGGATTGAAATGTTAGAATCTACGTAATATATTAATGCATTCTGTAGATAGAAATGTTAGAATCTACGTAATATATCAATGCATTCTATAGACTAAAATGTTAGAATTTCCGTAATATATTAATTTATTCTATAGATTGAAATATCAGAACTATATAATATATCAATATATTTTATAGATTGAAATGCCTCTTGTATTTGTCAATATTGTATAAAATATTGTCTTTCTCTTCTTTAGCATTATACTTTCAGATACAAGTATATTTATATAAAATATAATTAAATATATATATAATTTTAAATCGAATAATTACATATTAAAGGAAAGAAGTATCAGACTTAGTGAGGGTAAATAAAGGAGAAAATTGAAGCACGTCAAACTACTACTACTACACTTACTCGCCAATCTGGCCAGTAAACAAACTTGGAAAATTTTACTTTCATCTAATGTTGTCACCTATCAAACAGGTAGTTTAGGAAAGAATTAATCACCTTCTTTACAAATTTATGCTTTATTTAGGATTGATCAGAGTTAAGAGTTTAAAAAAGACGTCATCAAAATCTTCATTAACAGGAATAACATATTTTAAATACCATAAAAATCTATTAAATAGTTCGGTAGTCTTATTGCCAATACTAAACTGAGATAGTTATATACTAGTTTTATTATCTGATGTTGTACTGATTTCTGATAACTGAACTGTTTATAGAAACGTAGGACATCGAGATTTCTAAAAAAATTTAAAAATCAAATTATGATATTATGATTAATGCATAATTATTTTTTATATAGATTTACTCATTTGCATATCATTAAATTCTTTCAAATTAGCAATTTAATATAATGAAAACATTTTATTATTCCGAATGCTTTGTGACGAGCAACATTTTTTTGTATTCGTATACTTCCTTGTGCAGGGGGAACTTTTTTTGAACGGCGATGTCGTCATCCTGGCGTCACATTCCTGTAGTCTTGACCCGATGTTACCTGGTGGCAATGGCATACATAAAAAGTATTTGATGACGTCACCATGATTACGTCTGAAGATACTGTTACGTTGGGCAGCCGCGACGATGATGTCATCACAAATCCGAAAAAACGCCTGAAGGATTAACATTTACTTTCATCGCGATTCCAAAATGCCTGAGGAATTTTATTAGGGAACGATGGCCTCTTCTGATTTGGAACATAAGTACGATCCTGTCTTCGTTGTCGCATCCCCAGGACGATATTGATTCAGTGTAGCCTATGTTACACGCAGATCACGAGATCACTATACAAAGTTTAGTGGCTATAGATCAGACAAAATAGGAATATCGAATGGGAATGAGATTTTTCTGATTTAATAATAAATTAGTAAGAACTTTATATAATTTTAGAGAATCTACATCATCTGAGATCGCACTTGAAATAAAAATGAGTAAGGTCAATAGCATAGATTTCTTGATATAACGTCATCATACGCAAAGTGACTGTTTAACTTCAAATTTTCTAGTTTTGCAATATTAAAGTGCAATATTACTTAGATTATATAATTTTCAAATTCAGGCATTAAATATATATATTGGAAATAAATTTCTCATAGGATTTCCCATAAAAAAAATAATAATTCCCAGTTCGGCCATATTAAACTTTCCATTTTTTAATTTATGTCCAAATAAAATAACTAAATCAGCAGTTTCGAAATTTTATTCGTATTTTATCAAATATTGAAAAAATTTCTTTGTAAGAAACTATGTTTAGTATTAAGTGGAAGTAGCAACTTATCAGAACTTGATATAGTAACGAAGATCTAATGATGCTGTATAGTGGAACTAGTGCATCTAGTGATGCAGATCTAGTGATTCGCTATGCGTTACGTATCGCACATTCTTATACACAAATGACCATAGCTGGTATGACTATAAAAAGTTTTTTACTCTTAATAATATGCGTAGTTTGGACAAATACTTAAATATTTTTTCATTTTATAGATTAATACATAAACATAGAATCGTCAAATCATCAAAGCTAAAAGGTTTCGACATGCCATTCTGAATTTATTTATTTTAACTTTCTGTTTTTAATCGTAGAGTGCATGGAGTACTGAACTTGAACTAATTCTTGATAAGAGTCTGCTTGACCCATATCTGATTTCTCATATTTGAAAAAGATAAATTTGAAAAATAGATTTTGAAAGATAGATTTTTAAAAATATTTGATCGATTTAATTTTTCAGAATCAATAAGAAGGAAAAATTAATCTGTTTATGACATGAATTGATGATAACTTTTCAAATAAACAAAACAATCTGAAAGACTAGGTTATTATAGTACTTCTGTAGCAGTTATCTTAGATGATTAAAAAGCGAACTTCAAAATTTTCTTCTTATATTCCATAAAGTAGTTGTGACTCTTATGTTTTCTTGAGTGAAATGAATCTCTAAAAAAGAAAGAACCCTTCCCAATAGGAGAGAATTTTTATTCTTTTCTAATGGAAATTTAACATATATTTTATATTATGAGTATTCTTCGATTATGGTAGCGTAAGTGGAGTTGTATAAGTGAAAAGTCGAAATAGGTGAAACCAGTAACTATTATAAAAACTGGCTTTGTTTAACGGGAAGAATGGAGGAAATAGGTAGAGATAATTAAAAAAATATCTTTCTAGTTCTTAATTAAAATTTTGAAAACTCTCCAAAACAACTTTGCATAATGATTTCATTTAAAGCTGAAATCTTGTTGATATTGAGTATCAATCAAGCAAAACTTTACAAAATGATCTAGAGCTTATTTTTCGCACCATATACGAGTTTAAGAACTATGCCAAAATTATAGAACAAAAAATAGGAATATTTTTTGAGATTTTTCCTTTATTATACATTAATTATATAATTTATTTCATTATTCACCTTATATATATATATATAAACGTCCATTTATTGGTGGAGTTGTATAAGTGAAAAGTCGAAATAGGTGAAACCAGTAACTATTATAAAAACTGGCCTTGTTTAACGGGAAGAATGGAGGAAATAGGTAGAGATAATTAAAAAATGTCCTTCTAGTTCTTAATTAAAATTTTGAAAACTCTCCAAAACAACTTAGCATAATGATTTCATTTAAAGCTGAAATCTTGTTGATACTGAGTACCAATCAAGCAAAACTTTACAAAATGATCTAGAGCTTGTTTTTCGCACCATATACGAGTTTAATAACTATGCCAAAATTATAGAACAAAAAATAGGAATATTTTTTGAGATTTTTCCTTTATTATACATTAATTATATAATTTATTTCATTATTCACCTTATATATATATATATAAGTCCATTTATTGGAACTTCAAACTGTTATGCTCATAAGAAACTAAGGATTTTAAACCGAAAAATAGGGATCATTTATAAACTATGTCACATTATTTCAAACATTTTTGATTCTCTCCCCCTTTTGTCATATTTCACTCACACCAAGCTTGAGATTCTTTACAATAATACTTTGTTACATATAATATATTTCTTAATTTATAAATAAGCTTTAAAACAACTGGATATAAGAGTCTTATAACCAGATACATGTCTTGAGTTTTATAAGAAATGCATTTCTGAAAATTTTACATTATAGTCTTTTTTTAATTAAGTATAAAAAATTAATAATATAAACGTATGACGTCACAGTTTGCACGACTCCCTCTCTCCTGTACGTTTTTTATCGTCACAAATCCATTGTCCCTCCCTCCCTAACAACGTGAAGTAATTTATGGAATTCCTAAAGTTATTTGCGTAAGATATTTTTGGAGAATTTTTAGCAGTTTAAAAAATAAAGATAACTTTTTATAACTGAGCTCTAACAGTGGCTTCCAATCTTCCTGTTTAAAGACAAACAAGAGTTTTTACGAAGTTCAAATAATTTGAATTATTCGGACTTATTCATCTAAACAGCTTGCCTACGGATGTAAGCATTCTGCAGTATTATTCTATATGTTTGGAATATACTCAAATCTCATTAATTAGCCATTTTTCAAAAGTAAAATATTGCGCTGAAATTCGATATTAGGATAAAGAATTAAATTCTGCACTTATAAATATGGCTCATATTGTCAAATGCTATACATTTTCAAGATGGCGATAAACAAGCATCTGTAAACAACCAATCATCTACTTTTTAAGTGTCCTTTATTTTGAAATGAATAAAGGTAAAGAGTTAAAATAGTTGTTATGAAAACCATCTTCGGCCATAACCTGTAAGTTATCGAATGCCACAAAAATCTATAGATAATTTCATTCCTATTACAGAGAAATCTCGGAAAATTGAAATCCTCCATTTTTAAATGATAAAGACTACAGAAATAATGAATATTTCATCGTATTAGATTTTAATTTCTTGATAATTCTGCTAAATTTGATTAATTTTAAATAAATAAGTTACTGGGGAGAAACCTTAAAAGTTTAAATATTCGCCATTTTTAAACGGTTTAGGATAATGCAGTAATTTATATATTGTAGAGATCATCTTTATAAATCTAATCATAAAAATTTAATAAGCAATTCTGGCTATGTTAAGAGAGCATCCCAAAAGTTTGCCATATTTAAAATATTGATAACATAAGAATAATTGATACGCTGTGTGGGGATATTATTCATGGAATAATATCTTTCTATGCGACTCGAAGATGTTAAACAGCGAAGCATCCCATCCAATGCGTGTGCCATCATGGGTCCCAATTGTAGGATGGAGTTCAACGAACCAGGCCCGAATCCTTCCTGAAAAAACACTAGAGATGTGGAAGCCAGGAATCTAGATATCTAGAGGATTCAATTCCCGAATTACATTTTAATTAAATTACATCTTGAACTAATCGCATTTTAATTAAGTTTGGTATTGATATTCTGTCATGGTCATCAGTATGGTCGCAATGGAAGATATCTAGATATCTTCTATCAGCACGCTTCCATCGCGACCATACTGATGACCATGACAGAATATCAATACCAAACTTAATTAAAATGTAATTAGTTCAAACGTTATTAATGAGGACATAAAAACAGGAGGACATGGGGATTTCATAAACTTCACTTTCCTTCATAAAATAGGATGAAAATTCTGACAGGTTTACTTACAAAAATTAAAATACAGCAATAAAAATAAATCCAGTTATTTTTTAAGGATTTTTTATTGGTATCACTGATCGATCTAAGCCAAGATTAAATCATCATGACAGAATTACTATTTTAATGTCTGTCAGGGTCAATTTGATCTAGGTCAACCATTCTACGGTTTAAAGTTCGATAATGTTTATCTCTGCTTGACAAGTTTTTTCTATTTGCGACATTTGCAGCCAAGCGTTTCCCTGGTTTGCTTATTTTAAAAATAATTTTATCCTTAGAATAATGGAAGATTTCGCCACACGCAATTTATTATTCTTTGATTATATATCATTATCAAATAATTGCAAGTAATTCGTCATGATTCAGAGTATTAAAGAAGATACTGTATGAGTTATTAAAAACAATTATTTTTTTCATTCGAGTTGAATATGCTGATGGAATCTGCATCTGTATGGATCTCAAGAATTGATCTTTTTTTTATAAATCAAAAAGAAAATTATTAAAAGCAGGAAGTAGTTTCTTGATACGTTGCAAAATTTCGAATATGTAAAAGAGTAATAAATTCTGAGAAAAATGCAAAAAGAAAAATTATTAGAGAAAGGATAACTTGGTATTCAGATAATGAATGTTTACTTTTAAAATATAAACTTTAAACGGACTAGAGGTAAAATTGATAAACGAGTTCGAAAACTGGTTCTCAATGGCAAACAAATTTTTGAAGTTGTTTGCTATTGATAGCCAGTTTTGGAGTTATTCAATTAATGCTAATAAAGAAAGTTTAACCTATGTAAACTTCGAGATGATCTGAAAACATTATATTCGTGGATAAAAATGATATAAACGAATTTAAAATATGTCATATAAACATTTTAATAAAATAAAATCTAGTAGTTATTTCGTATGTCGTGTTAAAACAAGATTAGAAGAGAAAAATCGCGCCTGATGTAGAAGTTAATATAATTTAATTAGCTTGTTTGGCTGATATGCATGCACTAAATCAGAAAATGCTGTGAAGCTAATTTAGTATTAGTCTTTTATTGGCTATGATATCGAGATGGTAAACATCATAGCCAATAAAAATCTATATATCAAATAAATGCAATATATATATATATTTATTTGGAAATAATTATATAAGGTATGGCATAAGTTAGTTAACTGCTATATTATTATTATCGGTTTTGTTGCAGATTGCACAAATTTGTGAAAGAGTGGGGAAACATGGTTTTAGAAAGTAGTAGGAGAAGAAAACTAGCTATCTGCTTTGACTTCATTGTTATTTTTTGATGTAAGGTGCACAAAATGAACAGAAAACTTTCCATTGAACAGTGTGTATTTGTTTTGGAGAATTGGTGGCAACTTTATCGAGATTACGCAGCTGTAAAAGAAGCTTTTGTTCAACAATTTCTAGATATTCAGCCACCACTAGGCAAGCTATCTATAAAATAAAATAAAAGGGTTCGAAGAGATAGATTCGGTAGCCGATTTACTACGAAACCAAGAGACCTACAACATTTAAACAAAATGATTGTACAACAATTTGAGAATTTTTTGATTCTGATGATGAAGTTTGTGATAGGACTTGCAAATCAGTGGCTGAACCATGTTACAAATGTATAGATGACAATGGGATCACTTTGAACAATTTCTATAGAACATTGTTGATCTTTTAAATAACATATATTTACGATTAACTGAATTATGTGCACTCTGTATTTAAAAATGTGTATTCATAAATAAGTTTTGAAAAAGAAAAATAGTTTCTTATTTTATAAATTTCTATATTTAAATATAAACTTTTCTTGAAATGTATATTGAACTGAACAATATTTTGTTCCATAGATATTATAGGAAAACTTCAGAAATTTAAACGTCCGCCATTTTTAAATGGTTGAAGGTAGATTATTAAATGATACAGCACTGAGATTACCTTTAATAGTAGAATATCATTATCAAATTTAACGAAAATATAATACTTATTTCTAAATCTAGTGGTTTTGATGGTGATCACAGTTTCCTTCGGAAAATAGTACAAATAAAAGTTTTCGAAAGACTAAAATATTTAATCATGTTCTTGAAAATTTTCCTTTACAATTCGGGTAACGTTAAATATATTTAATTCTAATTGCTCTATTTATAGTTTACTTTAATGTTTGTTCAATTAAAGTAAAGGTAATTTAAAACGATTTCCTTTAAATTATTATTATTTAGTGTTTAGATTTTTCATAATTAGAAAATAGCAATTAATTGATTTTTTCTATAGTATTTATTCAATTTTTATGATTAGCACACATTAAAGTTGGTGAAAAATAATCTAAAATAACGGAAAATGAATTTACAGTAGCAAAAGTGTAAATTGATCATATTCGGTGATGGATCATCATACAATCTGAAGGAACGCTCGCTGAGGACCCGAGTCTCAAAGGAACCTCAAAAGAACCGATATGGAAACTTGATATCTTTTTGACATTTTAATAATTGATAAAAAAACATAAACTAATGATAATGAAAGCAAATGTTGCTTTAATAGCAGTTTGACGGCACAGGCCTCCAAACTGCTATTAAAGCAACATTAGTAACTAAACTGCCATTAAATCAACATTGGTAAACTAAACTGCCATTAAATCAACATCGGTAACCAAACTGCCATTAAATCAGCATCGGTAACAAAATTGCCATTAAATCAACATCGGTAACCAAAATTGTCATTAAATCAACATTGGTAACCATACCTGTCATTAAATCAACATCAGCGAACTAAACTGCAATTAAGGCAACATCAGTAACCAAATGCCATTAAATCAACATTGGTAGCAATTTGGTTTCAACAGTTTGGCGGCCTATGCAACCAACTGCTTTCATAAAAAAAATCACTATTTTCAGTACATATGCACTAAAAATTATTGATGTTTATGTTTCTTTAGAATGTAAATGTTTCTCATTACACGAATATATGATATATATATATATATATATTAAATGCAACATTTATTATTTTAAATTAAAAATAATAAATGTTGCATTTAATATCCTTAAAAAATTTATTTTATACTTTTAGACAGAGCATCAAAATCATGTTGTGCTCAGAGCCTGCAAATGTTTAATCCGCTGCTAAAAATATCTCTATACTAGATAATATCTACAGTATTTATCTGATAAAATTATTTTTTAATTAAATATATTTTATTAATTGTTTTGATAATATTCTATTCATGGCTTAGTGTTAGAAAATAATATTTATAATTAAATCAATAGTGTCATTTATTAAATTAAAAAAACACTTACTGTTTCTTTCTCTTTATAACCAGCTGTTGCAAACTGTTCTGTTGTAACTGCTAGATGCTGTTTTACTTTCTATCAAGTATTAAGGGTTGGCCAACCGGAACTAATAAGATAAAGAAGTCACGTCTGCTATCTCTTGTCTGCATGAAAAAAATGCCATTTTACTTGCACGACATTATATATTTTTTTTAACAATCCTGGAGGTTGTAACCTTGAATGGAATACAAAAAAATAAAAGTAATAAATATGCAATTTAATTTAAATCTGATATCTATAAATAATTCAATCATTTGAATTATTTATAGTATCTACTGTAAATAGATTCTTAATAATCAGTTTATGAAGTTTAAATAATCAATAATTGATTATATAAACTTCATAAACTGGGATCACACTCTTGAATTAATTTGCATAATATTGGACACGAAGTAAGAATTAATTTAAGAGAATTTTTCTCGAATCCCTTATTTTGAAGATTTTTTTTTATAAGCTTGGTGGCTAAAGAGAATGCCCCTCTTCACCCAAAAAGAATATTAAGGGAGCTGGAATAGGGGAAGTGAGTAAGGAAAAATAAAATAAAGTGCAAAGTACCTAATAGGTCTTGTTTAATAGGTACTTTGCACTTTATTTTATTTTTTTTTTCCTTACTCACTTTCTCTATTCCAGCTCCCTTAGTTCTCTTTTTGAGTGGAGAGGGGCATTCTCTTTAGTCACCAAGCTTATAAAAAAAAAAACTTCAAAATAAGGGATTCAAGAAAAATTCTCTTAAATTAATTCTTACTTCGTGTCCAATATTATTTTGAAGATTTACAATCTGTAAATACCAACGCCTTTTCCCATTGACATCTTTACCCGCCCGCATATAAAGATTTGCAATTTAGGATTTTGAAATCAGACTTTTTATTTTTTTCAGCCAAAAATGATAAGGATATTTTGAAAATTCGAGCGTAATCATGTCATTGATCTATATATAACCTACTTTAAAAAATTATGCAATTTTCCATTTATCCATACGCTTTTTTATCAATCTTTCGATATGTTCGTTATAAACGTTACAGCCGTCTTAAAATATTATTGTAAATTCCCGAATACAGGGTTTCTCTTTAATGAATGGGACTAAATGAAACTATGAATTTCTTACATCAAAATAAACGTAACCCACAAAACGCCGTATTTAAGAGTCATACAATATTAGCATTTTATAGTAGTGCTTGTTAATAGGTCGTAAAGGGAAAATATATTTAATTAATGAAAGAAATTAAATAAAAAACAAAATTGATAATTTATTTAACATTTTCTTACGTTTTTTAATCTATATTAGGTTGTCAAATTTACTAATAGTCCTCGATTTATGACGGCGGGATTCGAACCGAACACTATTGTAAGTCGAGGACTACCTATATTTCATTAATTAAGCACCTGTACGATCTTTGAAAAAAATATTACTATAAAACGTGATTATTTTTCTTAAATGCGGCGTTTTTGGATCCATGATTAAAAAACTTTTTCGTTATTTATCCAAATAACGAAAAAGTTCTTTTAAGAAAGTCATGGTTTGATTTTGTCTCAACCATTAAGGGTTACCATGTATATTTACTTTGAGAAAGAATTAAAGCCATTAGGAAAATATATTTAATTAATGAAAGAAATTAAATAAAAAACAAAATTGATAATTTATTTTAACATTTTCTTACGTTTTTCAATCTATATTAGGTTGTCAAATTTACTAATAGTTCTCGATTTATGACGGCGGGATTCGAACCGAACACTATTGTAAGTCGAGAACTACCTATATTTCATTAATTAAGCACCTGTACGATCTTTGAAAAAAATACTACTATAAAACGTGATTATTTTTCTTAAATGCGGCGTTTTTGGATCCATGATTAAAAAACTTTTTCGTTATTTATCCAAATAACGAAAAAGTTCTTTTAAGAAAGTCATGGTTTGATTTTGTCTCAACCATTAAGGGTTACCATGTATATTTACTTTGAGAAAGAATTAAAGCCATTAGCAACCTGCCAATAAAATATTTTATTTCAAAGAGTAACCACGAAAAACACGAGAAATTTTCTGTAGGGATTGTTTATGAATTTTCTAATGATTATCATTAATTTACTCAAACAATCGTTCCAATTTCTGAATTCTATTCGACATAATTCCAATATAATTCATTAAGAGTCTACATTTAACGCATATATTTTATATTTTTCAATTCAGAAGCCAATTATATAATATATAAGATTCTCAAAATTGAGTGAATTATGTATATCATACATCTACATGAGAAAAGATCATTTAATGCATGTCATTGTTGATACTATCACATATTATACCGGTTTGGCAAGTATATTATTGAAAATAATGACATAAGTTGTTCGTTGTTGTAATATCATGTTTATCACTACTTATTTTTATGCTAATATATTTATCTATCTATATATATATATAAAATGCAACGTACGTTTGACTTCCAGTATGTTCCACATAGGATCCCATACCGTTTGATCATCAGAACCAAACTTTACAGTGTGACTTTCTATGACACTGCGGATAATAAAGTATACAAAAAATCAAAATCTCCCCAAAGGGTGGACACATTCTGGTCGTTCTTTCTATCGATTTGTTATACTTAGGTTTCCACATCATTTGATCTATCGGCATCAAACTTTGCAGAGCTACTTTGGATTAAAGCAGTCCATCCAGTCTGTATAAAACATTCTTGTTTAAAATACATGTTTACATCTTTCAATCTGTTGTTCTGTTGTTGATGTTGCAAGTATGAAGTAAGGATGACATACGGTCTCACCAGCATAACGTTACCATGATGTAACAATGAATGATGCCACAAATGTCATCACTGTGTGGTATCATTATGACGTAACAATTATTGACATCGAAAAAGTTTGTCTGTACGACGTAACAATGGATGACGTCCCAGAATGTTATCAGAGGGTGACATCAATATGCCATAGCAATGACGTTACAACAGTTCCGATGTATGAAGTATCGATTGAAAACTTCACAAAATGGCAGAGTGTATGACAACATTGTGATATATAATGACGCCAAAACCATTTGCGATGTATGAAGTATCAGAGGATGATGTCATATAATGCGTGACGTTATCGTGATGTAGCAACGAGTGCGGTCACAAATGTCAGACGTACAACGTAACAATGAATAATATCTCAGTAAATTATCGTGCTTGATGACAATATGATGTATATTGGATGATATCACGAAACGTTATACGAAAAGATCAGAAAATGATAATATCCTTTAGTTTCTCTTATACAAAGTATAAGAGAAACTAAAGGATCTTTTAGTATAAAGGTATACAAAGTATAAGAGAAACTAAAGGATACAAAGTATAAGAGAAACTAAAGGATCTTTTAGTATAAAGGTATACAAGTATAAGATACTCTTATACTTGTATACCTTTTACAGGTATACAAGTGAGAAATTAATGAATTTTCCCGATTTGCAGGTATTGTAAAATAAATAAAAATTCAATATTAATTTTTAAATAATTTTTATTTCGTTATTCATAACTTGTACTTTTAATTCTAACTTTTATCAATGAACGCCATATTATTTCCTGACTGAAAAAGATAAAATACCGATCGGAATGATATCGTATGATACTTGAAATGAACAAACAAAGTTATTACCTATGTAGGAAAAATCGATGATATTAACAAATTAGTTAATAATTAAAAAGAAATCATAAGATAAATTCTCGGTTATTCCATTAAATGGGATGAGGTTTATGATGTCATTATTAAAAACTTTATTTATCCAATAACAAACAAAGGTATGTGTATATGATTTCACCAACACTACAATTACATAAAGTAAACAGGAACTGGAAACAAACAGTTAGTAGGCTGTACATAAAGCATAGCCTAAGAAATAGAAAAGAAGAGAGAAGATACAGAAAAGTACCAGAAAAGCTGAAAGATTTCTATCATGATGAATTGTGATAGTTCACCAGGAGAAATGAAAAGAAGCAACCAACATCATTTATTAAGATAACAACAGCTTTACATTTTCTTTTTTAAACATTAATAATAGTTATAATACTTGATGATATTAATTTAAAATAAATATATATAATAATTATAAAGTAAACAAATAACAATATATATAACTATAGATAACAATAAATGTGCAATAAATAAATAATAACAAATACACAATAATAGTGTAATAGTGTGCAAAAATAATTATATAGTAATAAATATATAATGATTTGTTGAACTGTTCATTATTCTTGAAGGTTTTAGCCAAAACACACCACTCTGGCTAATGCGTGTTAGTGTGAGCGCATCCGTGTCCGTTCTTCATGTTAAAGAAACATTGAGTACTAACAGCTGCACCACTTAAAGGTACGGATTGGACACTAGGTTCTGATCTTAGTCGGTCCTCTAAGGCCTTAAGAGAGGGTCTCCTCCTAATTAGCAACCAGAAATCATTTTGCGGGCTGTAGACAGGAAGAACCGGAAATTGCTTGGAGAGACCTTCATCCTGCAGTGGATTGATAGCGGTTGATTATGATGATGATGATATAATGATTAACAATATAATAAGTTAAGTTGAATCTTTTACAATTAATACAATAATAAAATAACAAGCATAACAACACTATAATGAGCAAATTAAGATTAGAACGTCCAGTGAACATTAAAGAAATCTTTTCTTCTTAGTTCCTGCATTCTCCTCTCTGATGATTGGAAGTAAGGTTCCAGGATTGCTGCAATGTTATAGTTTAATAGGGTCTAGGATAACTTTAGAAGTCATTTCTTCTATGCCGTTGCGTTAGTAAATTTTATAGCATAAAGTAAACAGTAAAAAATTGAAGGAATGCAGAATAAATTGTTTCTGTATTTTTTAAAAGTTATTACTGTAAATTTTTAAATTTGATATGATTGGCATGCTTAGATAATATAAAGAATTTTCCAGGAATGGATGTACTACTTATCGATGTAAAATTATTAATTTTTTCTCACATGAAAAATAAGCCACGATTATTGAATATTCATCGAAAAATTGTGAAGTAGAAAATTATTTTTTTTTTGAGCAGTGGTTCTCAACCTTTTTTCTGTTGAGGAAAATATTTCTTCTTAGTTCCTGCATTCTCCTCTCTGATGATTGGAAGTAAGGTTCCAGGATTGCTACAGTGTTATAGTTTAATAGCGTCCAGGATAACTTTAGAAGTCATTTCTTCTATGCCGTTGCGTTAGTAAATTTTATAGCATAAAGTAAACAGTAAAAAATTGAAGGAATGCAGAATAAATTGTTTCTGTATTTTTTAAAAGTTATTACTGTAAATTTTTAAATTTGATATGATTGGCATGCTTAGATAATATAAAGAATTTTCCAGGAATGGATGTACTACTTATCGATGTAAAATTATTAATTTTTTCTCACATGAAAAATAAGCCACGATTATTGAATATTCATCGAAAAATTGTGAAGTAGAAAATTATTTTTTTTTTGAGCAGTGGTTCTCAACCTTTTTTCTGTTGAGGAAAATATTTTAATATTTTTAAAATTTGGCGGCACACCTAAATATTTTAAATAATAATTTAGATTTAACAATGAATTTTCGTTTTAACAGTATTTATTCTTATTACATTCAGGTTACAGACATACTCTACACGGGATCATTAAATGGCGGCCCTTATTAAGTTATAGCGCCACCTGCGGATTTTGAATTAAATGGCAGCCCTTATTAAGTTATAGGCCAACCTGCGATTTTGTTATATTTTTAGAGAAACTATAATTTTAATTTAATTTTTATTCCTTAATTTTTTAATTATGAATAACGACAAAAAATTTTGGATGTCGCAGAAATTCGAGGGTTAGATTTTTCTAACGATGCCCTATTTATGGGAATCGGTAGGACTGCAAAAGGGATGTCCAGACAACCACGTTTCACTATTAACATATATGATACATACAATTCATTCTTAACTTTTCGCGGCACACCGTGAAAGGTTTGGCGGCACACTAGTTGAGAACACTGTTGTAGAGAATAGGAAGAGTATGAATATCATTATATAGATTATTTTTTGCTTTTTGAAAAAAAATTATACAAAGTATCCCAGAAGTGGAGGTGATAGAAGAAGTCATTTCCAATCAAAAAAACCATATAAGTGGTTATGCAATTGTTCTTCGAGAAATTGAAAAAGTTAGCAAATTGTTGCAGTCAACTGCTTGAATCATATGATTTTTGTTTAAAATCTTCCGCCGATCTTATAGATGATTTGTTTGAGATAGGGCCTTTCCTAATCGAAACCTTGTCAGTTTTCCTTGAATCATATGATTTTTGTTTAAAATCTTCCGCCGATCTTATAGATGCTTTGTTTGAGATAGGGCCTTTCCTAATCGAAACCTTGTCAGTTTTGGATTACGAAGCGTTATATCCATCCATTGAATTAATTCTTGCAACCCATGCCTTTTTCAGTTTCTCGAAGAACATTTGCCCTATGCTGATGGTCTTCCATCATGTCTTCCCATATGCTGTTATGTAATTGTTAATGGTTCAAAAGTTACTTCAAAATTTGCATTTTTCCATGAAATCGCTTATTCAGAAACTAAAATTATTTATTTATAAAAAATATCACGAATTTTATTTTTAATATGATCCGGGAGAAGTAAGTTTCTAATAAAAGAATTTTTATCAGTTCCGTTATTTTTAGTCAAATAATAAAAATGGTTTTTTTCAAAAAATTGCGATCCAAACCTTTTTAAAAACAATTGTTTCTAAAAAGTTTTCGGATCGCAAAAGTGGACGATCAAATGAAGAAAAGTGATGAGAGAGGTCATTTTTAAAATTATTCAGAACAGATTTTTTTTAATTAAGTCCTGGTTGTAAATTATATACTGTATTTTTTTAACAGCCATCACTTAATTACAAAAAACATCTGCTCTGAATAATAACAAAAATGATCCTCCCATTATCTCACTTCGTTTGATCGTCCACTTCTTGGAAACCCTATATATTTATGTTTATTTTTAAACTATTTTCATCGGAAATGTTATTTAAAAATGAAATAAAAAATACAGTATATAAAAATTAAATTTGTTCGATTGTCTCTCAGCACAATATTTCGATGTCATCCAGTTAAATGCAAATACAGACGATCCTCTAGTTATGAACATTCGTACTTACGAAAGTAAAATTTCATTTTCAAATTTCAAGAAATGTCAAAATCTCTTTAATAAGTTTAAATAATATGATAACAAAATGCTCCAGCAACCAATATAATGCAAAATTACGCAATTAGTTAGTATATTATGTAAGTATTCCAAGATGGCAGCAATTACACAAAAATTCATTGCTTTATATTCGGAACTTCTCATTTAAATCTGTGAAATAAAAAACTTTTAATTGATCCAATTGTGAAATATATTAAAATATATAGTATATAAACTTATTTAGTATTTCAGGAACCAAATTAATAGCCCGATTTACGGACAAAACTTACTTCGAATTATATTCGCATCTAGAGGAGCGCTATTATATATTCCGAAATCATCCCCTTAAGAAAAAACCGAAAAAAATTTAAAATAATTTTGCTATAGGATTAATTTTTTTTGCATTTTTTGAAAAACTATTCTTCTGACTATAAAACATCTAAACACTTCGGGGATTATTCATTCGAATAAGAAAAAATAAAAATTTGAGACCTATGCCAAAGGATCATTTTGGTCACCAACATATCCAAAATGATCCCATACAGATCATTTTGCTATAGATATTTACAATTAATAAATAATTGCATTATTTATTAATTGTAAATAAAACATTAGATAAAAACACAGCAAAAACAAGTTTGATTATATCGCACAAAGTGACATAAGTCAAAAACTTGCATTTTTATGTTCGCACCATTTTATAACTGGGAAGCAATCCTCCATCATCTTTTGAAAACCTTTTCCTAAAAAATGGTTTCAAAAGATTACAAATTTTGAAAAAATTATTAGTTATATAATGGTTTTTAGTTAAGCTGATTTCGAATTTTTTCCAATTTTCTCAAAACGTTCTTTTTTGACTTCTGTCACTTTAGAAATACGTGTGCGATATGTGAAAAATATTCATTGAATAATATCTCGAAGATCTTTTCCATGGCTTATCTTTAGACCCTTTTTTCAACTATTTTATAAGTGAATTCAAATAGATAACAAACATTGATCAGTTGGTGATAAATTCATTTCGAATACCCTAGAATTGTGGGGTCGTTTAGATTAACTCCATCATATAGATATTTGCCAATCTGTTGCAGGGATATTTTTATCCTCTTTCCAATCATAAGACTAAAGGGCTGAACCAGTTCCAACTACGAACTGCACTCACACTCATAGAGGGGAGCCAGATGGTGAAT
>AYEL01008342.1:0-31097 GCA_000484575.1 Olivierus martensii | reverse complement strand
AAGTAGCAGCTATTTTAGTTAATGATTTAAACAGTAAAAGTCACCTCAGATTAGACATTTATACGTATACCGTATTTATTCTATATCACAAAAAGATACTCACCCGTGGCCAAGGGAGACTGTAGTAAACTTTCCGAATGTAAGCCTCTGCCTAACTCACACACACGGACCTTGTTAACCTGGGCGACGTCCGAGCCGGTGTGCTTTCGTTTTCTGCTTTGTAACATTGTATACTAATAAAACACCACCGAGGTGGGGGCACCTACAAGCGTTTAGTTGAGCATAGTGGAATAGCCCAGGGTGACCCTACTAGAAAAAGAATTCTGACTTGCATCGCCTCTTCCGCCCACGTATACCCCTCCGCCACTTTGAGGTTGTTTAGCAGATTCAGGAGGAATTATTATTATTAGCATAACTCAACAGATATATCGGACTAAAGTACGTTTTGATGTATTTGATTACTCTAACATCGGACTTAATAGTGATTGAGACCACTATTATCAATACGTTTTGATATCGCTGTCAGGCCGGCCGCAAACTAATCGATATTGTTGCAATTCGATCGCATTCAACGTCGTACCAAAATCCTACGTACGATTTGTCATTGCATATTCGTGGCTGCGACATCGACATCTCGAGCGATATGCCGAACATCAATCATGTTTGATATTTGGTGCGATGGGACATGCGCAATGTAAACTTTAGGAAACTGATCATGCGTATTTGAATATCATCATTCAGTACATGTGTTTTTGGATTAAATTAAAATTGGAATTATGGAAAATATAAGACAAAAGTTGGACTCTTGAAGACGAACGTTTTCTTACAGATTTTCATAAGAGGTAAGTAGCAGCTTTTTAGTTAATGATTTAAACAGTAAAAGTCACCTCAGATTAGACATTTATACGTATACCGTATTTATTCTATATCACAAAAAGATACTTTGGGTTAGGTTAATTAGATTACGCCGCCATATCCTCATGGGATATACTGTATCTGGCGGCGGCCACTTGTAGAGCCCATCACAGGCTGGCCAACACCCATGATGGAGTCAACCGGATGATTGAAGGATGGGGTTCAATGGGCCTGGCCCGGACCCCTCCTGAAAAACTGGAAGTGTGGGACCCGGATCCTCCAGGGTGGTAAGCCAAAGCTTTACCACGCGACCATCCGGCCGACGATACTTTGGGACTCAAAGAATCCAGAATATTAATAGAAATATTCTATTTGCTTTTTTAGTTAATGATTTAAACAGTAAAAGTCACCTCAGATTAGACATTTATACGTATACTGTATTTATTCTATATCACAAAAAGATACTTTGGGACTCAAACAATCCAGAATATTAATAGAAATATTCTATTTGAATTTAATTGAATACATCGCTATTACTCGATGGATAAACCAAACAAATGTTCGAGAAATATCGAATGATTGTGAAAACAAAATCATGAGTTACGTTGATTTAACACTTTCGTCAAGTTCGCAGTTAGCGATGTATAATGAAATGATAACGTAGCTAGAGAAATAGCATTTGTCGTCAGATCTTGGTTTTTACATTTTTACACCCCTTTCCAATCAGGGAGATTACTAAGGGACGAGTCCAGTTCCAACTACAGATGCACCATACCCGTGGAAGGGAATCGGATAGTGAAGAACGGGATATCCGGGCCGGGCTCAACATCCCGAAAAATCTTTTTAGATGATACCGCACCCGGCACGTGAACCCGGGTCCTCGTGCATGGCACGCCAACGCATTACCACTCAGCCATCCAGCCACCTCTGACGTCAGATAGCACTCGATGCCATCGATTAGTATCGGCCGGATGGTTGCATGGTCTCAACTAGTTGGCGCCCGGCCTTATGCATACATGATACAGGCAGTAAACATCATATGATGTCATTGGCATGCAGACCGTACCGCACCCGGCACGTGAACCCGGGTCCTCGTGCATGGCACGCCAACGCATTACCACTCCAGCCACCTCTGACGTCAGATAGCAGTCGATGCCATCGATTAGTATCTGCCGGATGGCTGCATGGTCTCAACTAGTTGGCGCCCGGCCTAATGCATACATGATGCAGGCAGTAAACATCATATGTTGTCATTGGCATGCAGACGATCCACTGCGCCTGTTACAAAGGCTTTCCGTTTTAGTGACGTCATACAAATATCGCAACTCGCAATATGAGTATAACAACAATTATATTTAATTTGCTCATTTTAATTATTATTCTGTGTTAATTGCAAATAATTTTCTTTGGCAAATAAAACTACAGTAATAGGGTTAAAAAGGAATTTATAAAATTTGAACTTTCCGTAAGGATGGCCTAATTACGTCATGCATCAGTGATGATGTGATGTTATCCATGTATCGTCTATTGGGAAATTAGAAATTTCACAAAGCATTCGGTTTCAATAATTACAGATCGATCAAAAGCCAAAATAAAAATTAAAGAAACATCCTTTACATAGTTACGTAAAATTCTATATCGACTGACAGCATAATTTCTCCTCTCCGTCCTTATCCACGAAAGCGCCACATATCCGCGTTTTTGGCTACAAATATCCTGACGCCACAGTCGCTCCGCGGACCCCACAGGATGGCCTAATTACGTCATGCATCAGTGATGATGTGATGTATCCATGTATCGTCTATTGGGAAATTAGAAATTTTACAAAGCATTCGGTTTCACTAGTTACAGATCGATCAAAAGCGAAAATAAAAATACGTAAAATTCTATATCGACTGATAGCATAATTTCCTTCCTAGGCGACGAAGAAAAATATGTCACGTAGACCGGAAGATTTACCCCCTACCATCTGTTCGAAATTTTTGGTTCATTAGCTGGTTTTTCGACATTTACAAGTAAAGAAAAGATATAATTTAAAAATAAAAATATTCCACACAACTACACAAATGCTGTGTCGCTCGATACCAGAATTTCCTTCTTAGGCCTACCAATAAAAAAGTTAGATGGCGTAAAAATAGAATGTGCGGCGTGTTATTATGCTGTATAGATACCAGAATTTTCCGAAAACTGATAGAAAAATTAATTCGAAATTTTGAAGGAAAAAAAACTGGAATTTCTTGTTAAAACTGGCATCTATCTTTAATAAACAGGAGAGAAAAATTGGCCGGATGGAAACGCATAGGATTTCCACTCTGGCAGCGTATCGATCTTCCACAATCCGGATAACATCTCCGCATGGGTAGGCAGCCTGTGGAAAAGATACTTTTGCAACACCATTTATTACTCTAATTTAGCGGAAATAGGCGACATCTATTACAAAAAAATTCTGGAGGAACTGAGTTAAATTCTCCGGTCCTGTTCCTTGAAAATATTTATCGAGAAATCTGGGAGTCCTCTCGATCCCCTTACTCCATAATCTGCTGACCCATTTGGAGAAAAAAAACTGGAATTTCTTGTTAAAACTGGCATCTATCTTTAATAAACAGGAGAGAAGGTTGGAAAAATTGGCCGGATGGAAACGCATAGGATTTCCACTCTGGCAGCGTATGGATCTTCCACAATCCGGATAACATCTCCGCATGGTTAGGCAGCCTGTGGAAAAGATTCTTTTGCAACACCATTTATTACTCTAATTTAGCGGAAATAGGCGACATCTATTACAAAAAAATTCTGGAGGAACTGAGTTAAATTCTCCGGTCCTGTTCCTTGAAAATATTTATCGAGAAATCCGGGAGTCCTCTCGATCCCCTTACTCCATAATCTGCTGACCCATTTGTAGAATATATATTATAGAAATGGATTGTTTCGCCCCGCTACTTAGTGCACCTATTACAAAAATTAAAAAACAGAGTAGAGTAGAAAAATATTTTTTTCCTACAATATATCAGTTTTCAGAAGTGTTTGGGAAACATATAATAAACCGCATATTCTTTATCTTTATACGTTTTATTGCAAAAAAAGTATCCACATGCTCCTTATATTTAGTACAATATATTTGTAGAATATATATTATAGAAATGGATTGTTTCGCCCCGCTACTTAGTGCACCTATAATTAAAAAACAGAGTAGAGTAGAAAAATATTTTTTCCCTACAATATATCAGTTTTCAGAAGTGTTTGGGAAACATAATAAACCGCATATTTTCTATCCTTATACGTTTTATTGCAAAAAAAAGTATCCACATGCTCCTTATATTTAGTACAACATTTGATGTTACCTTAATCCGAACACAGTCGAATACCGCGGACAATCATCAACTCAAAATTAATAATTTTTTATTTATCACGGTTACGCAGTAAAAATTTTCCTGCTATTGCATTTAATACTTCAGTAAAATATATTTTTACTAAAAAACACTGGTCTATCTATTCCTAATACTTTACGAAATAGTCAATGTTAGCTTTTTAGAACATAGTCTATATCAAAATACAATCGACGATAGCCGATGAGAAAATAATTTTTTACTGCTCACACTTACGCAATAAAATTGTTTTTCATGTAGCATTTATTAGTTCTGTAATAGTGGATTTTACAAAACAATTTTGGTCTACAAAAATGCTAATATTTTGTAAAATATTCGATGCTAGTTTTCCTGAACACAGTCTTTATAAGAATACAATCGAAGATAACTGGAGAAAAATTAAAAATTTATTGTTGGTCATCTTTACCCAAAAAACAAAAATTATTATCGCATTTATTAACTGTATAGAAGGTGCTTATATAAAAGAAATTTTGGTCTATATATTATTAATATTTTGCGCAAGATTGGATGTTACCTTTTACCGAATATAGTCTCTATGAGAATATATCCGAAGAAGACCATCGAAGCAGTTAAGGGTGGAAAGCCAAAAAATTACAATTGCCGCCTTACCGAAGCAAAACTGGTATCGATCGAAACGGGGGCCGAAACACATAAAAAATCTCTAGTCGACTAGGGGTCAAAGGTCAAACATTTACGAGATACAGAGTCGTCTAGGCGGCATAAATATCAGAGCACGGGTACGGGACGCGTCGCGTCGCAGACTGCAGCGAGGCCTGGCACAACGTGCTACCAACTATTTGTACGCCGGGCCCTTAAATTCAATTTTACAAGGATTCGTATGCTTCGTTTACGAAGAAAACCAATTTCTAGCTTGCCTCTAAGTTTTCTACTTCTCTTTCCGGATCCCGTCAGAATTATCCGAATGCGTTTGAGATATCAGATCTCGCTGTTTTCCCAGGCACTCAAACTATGTTTGTGGCCTCATGCAATGTCGAAACTTGCCAGCGACGAACAAATTTGAGAGTTTCCTTCGATTGCTGGTTGTGCGGGCGGGGTATCTCTTCGAGCAATTTGTCACATCTTATTAACCATTCACTCGGATATCCGAATGCGTTTGAGATATCAGATCTCGCTGTTTTCCCAGGCACTCAAACTATGTTTTTGGCCTCATGCAATGTCGAAACTTTCCAGCGACGAACAAATTTGAGAGTTTCCTTCGATTGTTGGTTGTGCGGGCGGGGTATCTCTTTGAGCAATTTGTCACATCTTATTAGCCATTCAATCGGTCCGAATACAGCGCGAGCAACTTTCTGGCCGCTCGATAATCCCTCTAATAGGAAAAGTTATTCCGAACGACCGGATATCACGTGATCGGTTTTCAGACGGCGCGCTTGGAAATAATCGATCCCGTTCGGTGCATTCTCCTACATTCCGACCTGTCGAACTAGTTTAATACTTTATTAAAAACACCTCTCATTTATTCAGAGGTAGGCCGCACTTGACTTTTTAAAATCCCGAAGCCGAGCAATACGAATAGCAAGGATTTATCATATGAGGACCGCGGGGGCGTTAAAATTGTAAGAATGTCAGAATTAGGCCGTTCTGTCATGTTTGAAGCGTGGATCTGTGACGCAGAGGTCCGGGACCGGAAATTGACTCGGAATCCAAATTATAAACAAAAATATAAGCGTATTTAATTACAAGAATATATATATATAGCAATTAACAATGAATTTCACTTAATTCTGCTTAAGCCTAACTTAGCCTACGTTATAATGTTTGTTGTGTGATAATACAATGTTAAGAGAGTGAGTTCCACGCCTTCCACATACCTGAGAGAGACTTTTACCAATGTTCCTTAATGACAACAAAAAGTTATCCGAACATTAACACAAAAAGTTCAAATGTTCAAAGTGTCCTTTACAAGTTCGACAGTTGTCCAGTTCACACAATACAGTTACACACTTGGTCGTTGCCATCCGCCGTCACCCTTGTCGTCTTCATCGTCCATTGACCCTCGCCTCCGTCGGCCGTCCCGACGGGTCGGGACGAGTTGTTTTCCCGTTGTTCAAAACTTACATCGTTCTTGTTTTCCTTCTAATAACAAATTATTAACGATTTCTAATCTCTCTGTCTCTATCTTTGAATACGGAACACGTATTTATTTATTCTTTCCATCCCATCCGGAGAAGGAACTTTCCCAGGGATTAACAAGGAACTAGAGAACTTATTCGAAGTTCCCTGTTAATGTTGTCTTGGTCGATCTTTATTAATTAATTATTTTCGTTTCTTTTAAGAAATTTTTTTCATTGAATTAGTACAAAAGTTTTTTTATAATCATCTCTTCAAAACAAGGGAGTCCATCCGGGGGTCTCCGGGATCTCACAATCACCATAGCCTTTACAACACTACGTACGCGGCTAACATTGTATATTTGTCTGAGAACAGCTGATGGCAAAAGATGTAAACAGGAGAAGATGCTAGCGAGTTTGTTTTCTCCTTTAAACCAATAGCGCACACCATTTATCGCCTATAAATTCAATGTACCGTATCTCAAATGCCGCATTATACAAACGCTGAAAAATCTCATTATCGCATATAAATATATATTCGAATAGGATGCATGAAACACACAGGCCTCACAGCAATTTCGGTCAATCGTACCTCTACCAGGGGCGCCGAGAGGCCGAGGAAGATGGTTGTCTGAGAACAGCTGATGGCAAAAGATGTAAACAGGAGAAGATGCTAGCGAGTTTGTTGTCTCCTTTAAACCAATAGCGCACCTAATTTATCGCCTATAAATTCTATGTATCGTATCTCAAATGCGCATTATACAAGCGCTGAAAAATCTCATTATCGCATATAAATATATATTCGAATAGGATGCACGAAGCACACAGGCCTCACAGCAATTTCGGTCAATCATACCTCTACCAGGGGCGCCGAGAGGCCGGGAAAGAGGGGACAAATTCCCCGGGCCCATAGAAGATTGAAGGGCCCGGGCCGCTTTCTAACAATAAGAGTTTATTATATATATGGGCCCGAAACCTGGTTCGAACCGGGGCCCGGGATTTCACTCGACACCACTGACCTCTACATGCATGTCAGGTACGCTAATCTGCGGTGGGACGTGCCAGACAGCAATCTCTGCGATTTCCCTAAAAAAGAGTAAAAGTCCATGCCCATTATGTGGCTTCCGACGTCAACGTCTTGCCTCGAGAAGGAGACTGGCAGGTCGAAAACCCATGCCTATGCCAGGGACAGGACCTGCATAAGAAAACATAACGTAAGAAGAAAGTTGGTGGAGCTGTAGACTGACGTCCATGACAATTGCCATCGACAAGAGGCAGGATCGCGATACTATCGTGTATTTTTACAAAACGTTTGTGATAGCACAACATAAGCAAATTTTTCATTAAATAACTAAAAGATGTAGTCAGTTGTGACGAAATGTTATATCGAGGGAGAAAAATGTGACAAAGTGCTACTAAGGAAGAGCGGGGAAAATTGTCATATTACAGATTAATACCTGTTACAGACTAGACCGCTTAAAGTACTTTAAGGTCGAATTTAACGGAATAATGCTTGTCTTAATTGTCATATTACAGATTAATACCTGTTACAGACTAGACCGCTTAAAGTACTTTAAGGTGTGCTTGTCTGGAAAGCATTATTATATTAAATTCGACCTTAAAGTACTTTAAGCGGTCTAGTCTGTAACAGGTATAACTCATATAAGTTTATACATAATCTGTTTTCTGATTATAGATGTTTATTGATATGTCCATTGAGTAATAATTTCGTTTAATTTCGGAAAAGACATCCAATAGCGTCCAGGATTATATAGTATGTCATTTATTAATTTGTTATGTATATTTTATAACAACCATGCAAATAAGACGAACTAAGAAACCCATATTTCAAGTAAAAATAAGTGAACAGGTTTTGGATATACATTACTTCTAATATCAATATATAAATGAATCTTAAACTTTGATATCTATTATCTGTAGATAGTTCTGTCAAAGAATTTTTTTGCATATTTAAAATTAAACATTTTTATCGTTACAGGTTTGTGGGGATGGATGACTGCCGTTGGACCATGTGAGCTAGTCTGAATTGATGGGAACCTTACGGTTATCCAATATATCTATATTTTGGAAAATTCTCTTGTGCCTGCACTCCAGATGTTGTTTGGAGACGAGGTGGTGTGTTTTGTGCAGGACAAGTCTCCAATTCATACGGCAGGCATAACAAAGAATTGGTTAGCAATTAACAAAATGTAAAGACTGGCCAGTTACAGCGGCTGATCTTAATCCAATTGAAAATTTGTGGGCGGATTTAACAACACCTACGTTAATAGGTAGCACACAGGACGAATTATGGGAAGAAATTTGTTTGAAATGGGAACATTTCCAGCAAACCGACAAATGTCAAATTTTGGTTAAAAGCATGTCGAAAAAAATGGCTCAGATTATTGAAATGGAGATTTTTGGACTAAGTACTGACGTTAACGACAATTTTTATTATTGTTTGTTGTCATATTTTATACTTCTTGTTATATTTTACCAGTTGCAATTAATCTTCAAAAAGTCTTGACGAATATTTATTTTGTTGTGCAAAATAAAATATCTGATATACACATCAACCTTAAGAGTTGAACTAATTTGGATTTTACATTCTTACGCAATTATTTGTGAGGTGCATATATAAATAATATTTCCGTTATCTTTGATTTATATTTCCAATTAACAGTTAAATTTGAGATTATTTAAAATTAGTTAAGAGTGACATGTAAAGTTTGGAAAATAATTATTAAAGTTTCAGTGTATATATTACTGGAGAAGAGTACAGGAATTGAATTGAATTGTTACTCGAAATGCATTTATAGAAAATAAAAAATAGTTAAAAAAACGGCTGCAATATTGTGTAAAAGCTGTGAATTTATTGGAATTATAAATCAAAATTTAAAAGAAAATAAAATGTTTCGAAAAGAAACAAGAGAATTGAAAAAGAGAAGTATTTTATTATTATATAGATTACTGGAGAAGAGTACAGGAATTGAATTGAATTGTTACTCGAAATGCATTTATAGAAAATAAAAAATAGTTTAAAAAACGGCTGCAATATTGTGTAAAAGCTGTGAATTTATTGGAATTATAAATCAAAATTTAAAAGATTATAATAGGCTAGGACTAAAAAGAGAATATGACAATATTTCTATTTTATACGGTAATATAGTTGGTAATGCACTTTGATTTTCGTAGAAATGACGTGACAATTTTATTATAATGCGTAGACATTTCAGTGTGCAGAAAAATTCTGTTCAAATGTCGAAATCTTTTGCATTTCAACTCCTGACCTCGAAATGTGTAACAGGATGAAAGAGCGATAAACTAATGAAAATATCAAAATTATAGGCTAATCATCGATTTAAAAATTAAACAATATCGAAATGAATAAGACATTTCGCAACTTTTGTATATAAAGTGTTGAGAATCACAGGTGAAACAGTAAATAGACACTATAAATGTTGAAATTTAATCATGATTTTTGTTTGAGTTAATGTAAGAAAGCAGTTATGGCTGGGATAAATATTTTATTATGTATTTATCCTAGCGACTTCAGTGATTCTAATATTAATTTGAATAGCGATTCTAAAAAGAGGACGAGCAATGATTAAAAAAGAGAATCACAGGCGTAGAACAAATTGTCGCTAAAGAGAAGGAGCTAATTGGACAAACGTGAGAAAAGTGACTAATATGCGATAGTAGAGTAAAAAAATATATAAAGAATTAACAGCGTAGAACAAATTGTCGCTAAAGAGAAGGAGCTAATTGGACAAACGTGAGAAAAGTGACCAATGTGCGATAGTAGAGTAAAAAAATATATAGAGAATTAACTAGGTAGATTTACCAGTTTTCATATTTTTTTGTATTTTTCCGAAAAAATTTTAAATTTATCGATAAAAGATTATTTAACGATAAATTTAAAAAATATAATAAAAATAGATATCGATATTTATCGATATCCTCTTTTATTCAAATCATTTAATATTCTTTACTCGATATAAATATCGAATAAAGAATAATAAATGATTTGAACAAAAGCGGATTTTAGTAAAAGTAACGATGATACAAATTATTAAATACTATATTAAAAACTAAAATATAGAATAAAACGACGACACAAAACAACATGTAAAATTTTAACCCTCAAAGGAACAGATCAAATTGCATACTTGGCTGAAAATAATTTTAATCTTTTTGTGGTGTCCTTTACATGCAATGTTTATAATTTAAACGAAACTGAAAACGCGATAAAAAACAAAAAAAAATATTTTTCCAGTTCGGATTCGAATGCGGCTATTCGGGGTAGTAGACAGATGCTTTAACGATACTGCTCTCAGCCGCTGTCGGTTATTCGTTAATTTAGGCTTTAAGTTAATGATGCTGCTGTGAGCCGCTACCGCTTATTCTTGTCAGGAGAAAGCACGTGACGAGCACATCCCACGGATATACCTGCCACCCTATTTTCATTCAGAAGGGTCAGGTCCATTCTGATCTACTTTGATTCTCAATACAAGTGCTTGATTGTGCAACTGATAAACTTCCGGCAAGCACAGCTCCTACGAGTCAAGTGAAAAACTTTATGGACTAGACTGTACTTTCAGTGTGGTTTCGGTCAGGTCCATTCTGATCTACTTTGATTCTCAATACAAGTGCTTGATTGTGCAACTGATCAACTTCCGGCAAGCACAGCTCTACGAGGCAGGTGAAAAACTTTATGGACTAGACTGTACTTTCAGTGTGGTTTTATTGAAAAAAAGAAATATTAGCCAATAAACTATCTTTGCATAGAAGCAGGGTTCTACTGAATGAGCCCACAAAGCAGATAAAAGCAATCTTATGCTTACAAATATTTTGTGAGCCATAAGATTTTAAATTTCTGATATTTGCAAAAAAATTTTATATGATTGTTTATCTGTTTGTTTATCTATTGTCCTATCAATAATACTATAACCTCATGATTTTCTTCTAGAATAATCGATATCCATTTACAATTTTTAAGAAAATCTTCATGTTACCAATTGACTAATCAATTATCCGTTATAAATGATCAATATTACCATGGTTATTTTTAAATGACTAATGACATCAAAACTGTATAAACTTAGAATGAGATAAAATCAGAAAAGATTAGCATATAATAAGGCGACCTCGATGGATTTGAACTGTTACTGTTTTCAATGTTTATTTATTCCATTTGCTAATGTATTAAAAATATATGGTAGTCCACTCTCTTGTGATCGGCATAAAACGAAGGAAAGATACACAAAAATTCAACAATTATATTCCACAATAACATATTTATTATTTTGGTTCTATTCTTTATCACATCTGTATGAATTAACTGGACTATCGTCATCTCCCAATACCATTGTTTGTTATACTCGACAGTTATCCAAGTTAATAAAACCGATTTTTTTATGCTTCGTTGGAAGTTGGCAAGGAACTATAGCCTGCGTATTTTCCATATTATTATTATCTGGAGGGCTTTCTATATGGAAAATAGCTCCTTTCCTTTTTGAGCAAATTGATAAAATTCTTGGTGATAAAAATTCTGAGAAAATTATAGAAATTAAAATATTTAAAATGGAAAATAACTTGTTTTACTACGCATCAGTTATTCAATTTTTGCTATCAGTATGTGTAGTAACCACTCTTATCTATCTAGAAATTCCTTGCTATGCATTAAAGTCCGCATTATATAATTTTATCACATTATTATGTTTCTTTCACTCTGTTTTCGGATCTCTAGGATTAATTTCGTACGGCATAATAGCAATTTATCTGTTATATAAATACTGTTCTTTAAAGGTTTTGGATATTCTTGAATTATTACAAATAAGCATGAATAATTGGGATCAGAAAGAACATTTGAAAATTATTATAGATTCACTTAACATAATTTATGAAGGTATAAATTTGCTTATAAAATTATTTAACAATGGCTATAATTTCGTTGTTTGTATAATTGCAATAATTTTCTTTGGAGCATTATGCTCGTCGCTATTCATTATTCGAGAATTTGAAACACAAATATTATCTATCATTACTATATTAGTTTCATTCACATTGTTCATCTATATTTCCTTGGTTGCAAGCCAGATACCAAACACGGTAAGATTACTTTATTTTCTCTTCTAATACAAATTTAATTATTTAATTATATAATTATCAATCGGTGAAAAACTTTTGTAGATTGACTTTAAAAAGCTTAGTATAAGCAAATACGTTTTAAGTTTTAATCAAAAATAATATTTACGTGGAATTCCTTATGTTCTAAACAAGGCCGCCGAAAGGGGGTGACATCCGGGACTTTTATCACGGGCCCGGTATCGTGAAGGGCCCGATCGTCAAGCCCCGACGTATTACATACCCGTGTCCGATAGTTCGCAGAGGGCACTGTCTAAAACCCAAAGCAGTCTTGCCAAAATTAGCTATTTTATATATAACAGTATTTTGATAAATGAAGGATTTTAAATTTTTATTTAATGTTTGTCTTTTGTATAGAATGTAATATATGAAATTTAGAATTTATTGTACACTTTTTTAAATAAATTTTTAATGTTTTATATGATTTTTTTTATTAAACCAAAGTGATGCACTTTTTTAAGTGGAGCCTAGACCACAGACTTGTCACGGGCTCGGAAATTTCTCTCGGCAGCCCTGGTTCTAAATTTTCATATTCATTAATTTTTAACAATGTTAAAAGATTAATTAATTTACTCAATTGTTACTGCTTATTATTTGTTATTCCTATTACAAGTTGATACATTTCCGGTACTCTAGGATATGACAAGTGTGCTGTCATAGAAAATGCCGGACCATATACAAGTTGATACATTTCCGGTACTCTAGGATATGACAAGTGTGCTGTCATAGAAAATGTCGGACCACAGAATTTTGTTCCCTAAGAACCGTTATATAAATACATTCGATTCCGCTTAATTGGGACATGTTGTGACCAGTCCATTTTGACTCAATTAAACAGCTGCCCCAATTAAACGAACTAATAATAAATTCTAAAATAAAATATATAATGCAGAGATAAATAAATAAGTACCTATTTTAATGCTTATTAAAATAAGTACCTAATTATTAACTTTTTAGCGATTTCCTCTGATTTCGTCTTGAAAACTGCGCCACTGATATTTACGTCACGCCCCCTAACTATAGAAAACCATTTGATCTAATACTTCTTCGACTTCTGAATCCTTTCCATTACGCTTTCTTTCGGACTGTTCCTAGAATTTCTTTCTTTAATGCTCCTTACACAGTTGATTTTCTTATTGTAGGAGACGCGTTATGGTCTACCATAACGCGTCACCTACAATAATTTGGTACACTAATTATATCAGCGAGTCTAAGATGGCTTATATTTAATGGCTGGCTTTTAATTTTATCCAGCAAAACAATTCTACTTGAAAATGTAAAATCATTTGTTGGCATCGTGACAAAGATTTAAAAGTTTTAATTAAAATTCGACTCTAAATGAATATTGCTAGATACAGTATACAACAGGGGTATCCAAACTGTGGCTGTGGAGCCACATGAGGCTCTTTGGTACCTTCAATATCGCTCCATACCATGAAAGTCAATAGTAAATAAGAAGTAAATACTTGTTTAAGTTAAACAAATTACAGATATATTATTTTTTATCTATTGTAAAAATTAGTATGCATCTATACGAAATAAATGCATTTGAAATAAACAATTTTTGAAATCATTATTAAGGTTACCCAAAAAACTGATGCTCTTCTCATTGATCCAGAAAGAAAATGCGGCTCGCGAGTATTTGAGATTCTCCTATGGGTTGCTTGTAGTGACAAGTAGTTTGGCCAAGTAGCCTCTTAAGCAGACGCACGACGATCACAGGACGACTATAGATAACTGATCTGCATCACGCTAGTCAGGGGCATAGTTACCATAAAGCTGTGGAGGGACGCGGCTATATGGGACCAGTGTCGATATGACAGGCGTTTGGCCTAGAACGGTAAACGGCGCGTTACAGGTAAGGATGAGTAACGAGTGGATCCAACAACGGAGACGAGACTACGTTGATTTAAACTTCAACTGCTTCTTTATTTAGAGAGACTTGTACATAATGACTTTTACAATCGTCGCGCACAACAGAAAGAGAGACACATTTGGATGATTGTTTGCGATTGGTCACTTTTTCATGTCAACCTGACGATGAAAATATTGCGAGTTCCAAACAATGCCAAATTTCACATTAACTTTTTTTTAATCATCCAGCATTTTCTGTAACTTATAAGTGTGTAATCAACTTATTGTTTTTTCTAACTTTGATTTTCTAAAATAGAAAAATAAATATTTTATTTCAATATATTTGTTTTATTTATTGAATAAAATAAAAGTGATAAATAAATTTTTAAATACATAAAGGTTTTAGAAATGGAAGAGTGAGTCAGTCCTCCAAAGTGAGTGAGTGCATTTAACTGAATAGTTGTACGTAATCAGATATCAAGTTGAGGGAACCTGAACGTGATCTTTAAAGAGAGTAGAGCCCAAAATGATGATTTCTGATGTCTATTTGGAAAAAGAGAGTAGATAATGGAATAACTTAGTATAGAAAAGTAGCTTGCATAGTAAAAAAGGTTGAACACCCCTGTAGTATATAGCATTTAAAGAATAACATGAATAGTTGATTCTATTCATGTTATTTTCGAAATAGAGATAAAAAAACATTCCAATCTATAGACTTAGCATATTTCTTGCTCTAGTTCAAAAATAACTTGAATAAAATGAACTATTTTACTAGTAATAATATTATATTCCACACTTTTCTTCCGATAAAATATTATTTTGAATCAATGAATTTCATAATGAACTGATGAAATATAAAATTATATAAGTTACTTATGATTTTGTTAATCATAATCAATTATATATTTTATTTTTTAGATGTTTGAATTTTATAAGATATTATCAAGAACCGCATGTTTGGATCTTTCCGACGATGATAAAAACATGGTAAAAATTATTTCACTGCTTTATATTAGAAAGTTAGTAATATTTAGTCACTATTACTTGAAAATCAGAATTAATAATCAAACTACGAATATGGTTTTTGCGTCGGTCCCCGGGCAAAGTTAGCTCTTAAATCCCGTGACCTTTTCGTTCAATTTTTCCTGGGATGGGAAAGATGATGTTTATTTCTCGAACGTTCGTCGAGATGGGTATCGAATTCGCGACTATTCGTCGGACACCTGAGATAAACATTCTCAGCAATTTATTGATATGGGGGAGACAAGAGTTCACCCGACGATCGAAATACAACGCGCTGTGTCGCCGTCGATTCGATATGTTTATTTTGACAGGTGTTTTTCTCCCTCGTTCGAATTCCTTTCATCTCTTGTTTCTGTTAATTTGTCTTAATCGCGACCGAGAAAAATTGAGGTGGAGAGTAAGTAACAAGGTACAGACGTTCCACGATCGATCTCCTATCTTCCTTGGAATTTTCCCTGACTCCGTCTCCGTTCGGGGGGGTAATTCGTGACCCTTACAAAGCAAGACGATACAAGTGTGGGACCCAGAATGATAATGACAGGCGTTAGTCCTAAATGCGGTGATAGTCAGGTTCTGACACCAGCCGGGATCGTCGTGTACGATGCCGACAAACAGGCGAGCGGTATATCTATATCTTTTTAAGGACGGGTCCTTACTCGCGCTAAACATAGATAAAATGATGGCTTAGCGAATCGAAAAGAGACTACATTCGTCAAGAACAACTTTCTTTATTAGTAGAGAGATCTCTATCATAAACATAAGGATGATGATCACCCGTTTTACAGAAAGAGATACCTTGACACAATATCCGTAGACGTAGATCTAGAAGACGCAATCGGCGATTGGTAATAACAAAAGTCTTTAGTCTCTGATTTAAAGTCTTTAGTCCTTTTTAAAAGAAATTGAAGACACATACACTAAAATGATCAGTTGAATAGAAAGATTGGCAGTGAGGACAACAATCAGCTAACTGCCGGTTTGGAAAGGATCGGTAGTTGACGTTTGTGGCAATCTTGACTGCTACTTCAAGGAGGACGAGAACTTCTAACGGATAAAATTGCCCAAAGAAAGAAGTTGTGAAACTTCAATTTCAGGCAGGAAAGGCTTGCGGTCGACTTTCGAGAGAACGAGCGAACGTAGTCGAAGAAAAGATTCACAGTAGAGGAACTGAGCCAAGCGGAGGGTCACCTAGAACTAGCAGTAGCAGCCCCGATCAAGGGCGTCAACGGCTCTTAAATATCCGTGACCCTTTCCTGACCTTTTTCCCACAGAGAGAATTTAGATGTTTACTTTCTGGAAATGCTTTCGAGCTAGGGTCGGTATCTTAACTATTGTCGACACCTGCATGTAAACTTCCTCCCGCAATTTATTAATATTGGGGACGAAAGTCCACTGACCGATCGAAATACAACTCGTAATGTCGTCATATTTCTTACATGTTTGTTTTGAGAGAGCATCTTATCTTTTTCTCCAAATGTCTCCCTCCTTTCTCTTTCTCTCCCTCGTTTGCCCTGTTTATGACCGGAGGAGATGGGGAATAAGTTACGTATAATTCGAACTCCGATTCCCCACACAAAGCATTGGGGCACTCGGCATTCAGGGGCCATTCAGGCGACGTTAATAATCATATTGCAAAATGCACAACAATCTGAAATTAATAGTTTTAAATAAATATACGATGAGTCAAAATCTCATGGAACGATCTTATTAATTAATCCTTTCTGACCATTTGTTTCCAATTGTGTAATATACATTTCTATTCTATTGAAATCGCTTCTTTCGCTTCAAGAACTCAAATTTAGCGCCGAATCATTATAATTGAAATTGTATGTTGTAGATCTTGAAATTTCATATTGTACCTATCATATTTTTCTGTACTTTTATACTGTATTATTATTTCGTAAAGTTATTATAATAAAATAAAGTATTTTTTTTATATTTTTTAAATTATTTATTAAAGTTTTATATTTTCTGATGGGGGGCCCTTGGGCTACATTTTCATTCGAGGCCAAAAACTTTCGAAAAATCCCTAACATATATCAAAAATTGAAAATTCCTTTTCTGCTACTGTCCCAATTAAGCGAAAAGTTGTCCCAATTAAGCGTTTAAATTTTGTATTAGTTTATTAGTTTGGTTATAATACTTTGAGATTTGTCCCAATTACGCGGCTGCTCCAAGTAACGGGTGTCCCAATTAAGCGGAATCCACTTGTTGTTTTGTGATTAGGCCGAATTAAGCGGCTGCCCCAATTAACCGATGTCCCAATTAAGCGGAATCGACTGTATACGCCTAATTTCTAGACTTGTGACTAATACTATATTATACTAAAAAATTAATAATAAGCATTACGCGTTATACAATATAAACAACAGAAATTCTATGTTGTATATGCAGAGTGTCTCGTAATAGTTGAGACAAAATGAAATCATGAAATCCTAACATCAAAATAATAAAAAGTTTTTATAAGCAAAGACCAAAACATCTCGCATTTAAGAGAAATAAGCACATTTTTATAGTAGTGCGTTTTCAAAGATTGTAAGAAAAATGTGTTCAATTTAATAAAATGTATTCAAAACAAAATTGACATTGACAATGTGTCTTAAAGTGAAAAAAAATCCTAAGAAAATATTAAACTATAATTCGAAATCTATACTTGACATTGTAGTATAACAAAGGTGTTCAACCCGTCGATCGCAGAGCGATTTTTGGTCAATCTCTTGTTTATTCCTCCCAAGTTGATTCCTCATTACAAATTCGATTAAAACTAAAAATATAATAATTTATTTATCATTAATTTGTATTATTTTTTAATTCTTTTTAATTGGATTGGTATTGTTTGTTTATTTTTCGTTAAAAATGCGAAATCACTAATTTTCTTATCATTTGTAAGTATACACATGAAAGATTCCAATATTAACTGATATTGCGCCAAATATTCTGTCGTGTTTCGGATCGACATTCTTGATTCAGAATCCGCTTTTTCAGTGAAAAAAAATCCTAAGAAAATATTAAACTATAATTCGAAATCTATACTTGACATTGTTTCATTTATTATTATTTTTTAATTCTTTTTAATTGTATTGGTATTGTTTGTTTATTTTTCGTTAAAAATGTGAAATCACTAATTTTCTTATCATTTGTAAGTATACACATAAAAGATTCCAATATTAACTGATATTGCGCCAAATATTCTGTCGTGTTTCGGATCGACATTCTTGATTCAGAATCCGCTTTTTCAAATATGAACGTCAAAAAGAAACCCAGAAACCAAATTCCAAATGATCATTTGGATGATTGTTTGCGATTGGTCACTTTTTCATGTCAACCTGACGATGAAAATATTGCGAGTTCCAAACAATGCCAAATTTCACATTAACTTTTTTTTAATCATCCAGCATTTTCTGTAACTTATAAGTGTGTAATCAACTTATTGTTTTTTTTAATTCCTGTAACTTATGAATTTGTAATCAATATATTGTTTTTTCTAACTTTGGGTTTTCAAAATAAAAGAAATAAATATTTTATTTCAATATATTTGTTTTATTTATTGAATAAAATAAAAATGATAAATAAATTTTTAAATACATAAAGGTTTTAGGAATGGAAGAGTGAGTCAGTCCTCCGTTCAATATATTTGTTTTATTTATTGAATAAAATAAAAGTGATAAATAAATTTTTAAATACATAAAGGTTTTAGAAATGGAAGAGTGAGTCAGTCCTCCAAAGTGAGTGAGTGCATTTAACTGAATAGTTGTACGTAATCAGATATCAAGTTGAGGGAACCTGAACGTGATCTTTAAAGAGAGTAGAGCCCAAAATGATGATTTCTGATGTCTATTTGGAAAAAGAGAGTAGATAATGGAATAACTTAGTATAGAAAAGTAGCTTGCATAGTAAAAAAGGTTGAACACCCCTGTAGTATATAGCATTTAAAGAATAACATGAATAGTTGATTCTATTCATGTTATTTTCGAAATAGAGATAAAAAAACATTCCAATCTATAGACTTAGCATATTTCTTGCTCTAGTTCAAAAATAACTTGAATAAAATGAACTATTTTACTAGTAATAATATTATATTCCACACTTTTCTTCCGATAAAATATTATTTTGAATCAATGAATTTCATAATGAACTGATGAAATATAAAATTATATAAGTTACTTATGATTTTGTTAATCATAATCAATTATATATTTTATTTTTTAGATGTTTGAATTTTATAAGATATTATCAAGAACCGCATGTTTGGATCTTTCCGACGATGATAAAAACATGGTAAAAATTATTTCACTGCTTTATATTAGAAACTTAGTAATATTTAGTCACTATTACTTGAAAATCAGAATTAATAATCAAACTAAATTACAAACTACGAATATGGTTTTCAATATTTATATATAAATGTCGATTTTTGTCTTCCTAATTTAATACAGTATTGTCATACCTCACCTTACGTCGTTAATTCGTTCCAAGACTGGCGACTTAAGTCGAAAAACGACGTAAGTCAAATAAGCTCTTTAAAAAACAATCTAGACCCCTATAAATAACGCCGTAACGTCGATAACATTTTAAAGCTTCTAAATAATTTTATAAGTTTCAATAATCAACTCATACACCGATTGGATGAATGATTAAGGCTGGATCTCAAGGCGTAAAATGCGACGTAAATACGTCGACGTATCAAAGGTGATGATGATGTCACTTCCTGTATATTGCTAGACGCTGCGTCATTATGCCGGAGATGACTTTTCTTCAACTTTTATGCGCTGCGTCAACAGTAAGTTGGCCATTCGTCCAATCAGAAGAGAGATTGATTTATTTCATAATTCAATATGGCGAGTAGAGAAGATACCTTGTGCGCGTTCAATAATGAAGTATTTCTGGAAGAAATGAGAAAATTCGATAAACTTATAAATGAAACCATCGATAAATAAATCAGTTCTTCAGTTTCGCTATCCATGTTGAATCAGTCAACTTCAAATGATGTCACAGTAATTAGTCAATAGCTAAACGATGTCGTTTGTTTACATCGCGTCGTACGCTTTCGGTCTGAACATCAGTACGCTCGAAGTTTCGTGTGCGACGCATTTATGTCAGCGTACTGACGTCGCGTTTTACACCTGTGAGACCCAGCCTTTAAGGTACTCTTGTACGCAGCATAGAAAGTTGAACAAGACTGAACTTGGGCGTAAAAACGCAGCGTCTAGACATATAGCGAAAGTAACATCAGTATACATGTACCGACGTATTTACATTGTGTTTTACGCCTGTGAGATTCAGGCTTTAGTAGACTTTCCCCCTATTAACAAAAAAACCGAAGTAAGTCGAAATGACTTAATTCGAGGTATGACTTCATTAAAAAACTGCGAAAGCACTATTATAATTTTATTATTGTATTTATAAATCAGTCGAATTATTTTCTATAATAATTTTTTATAAAATAATTTATATTCAAATGCACTAAATTTAAACCACATAACTTCAAATACTCTTTCATAGCTTTATAATTATAAACATTATAAACGTTTTGGTTATGTTAAAGACGAGCATCCAGTCACACTATTGGATGATTTCATACATGATATCACTTGGTTCTTTTTGCGAGACCCGACGGATGGTGTTGACAGGCGTTTGGCCTATTTGCGGTGTGAGGCGCAAATAAGGACGGGTAATGAGTGCTCGCCGTCACACTATTGGATGATTTCATACATGATATCACTTGGTTCTTTTTGCGAGACCCGACAGATGGTGTTGACAGGCGTTTGGCCTATTTGCGGTGTGAGGCACAAATAAGGACGGGTAATGAGTGCTCGGCAGATTGACACAAAGACTACATTCGTTAAAGAATAACTTCCTTTATTCAGAGAGAGATCTCCATCACAAATATTGTGATCGATGATCTTCTAAATGAGAGTAAGAGATACCTGAAACACAAGGACTTTTACGGTTTGGAGCTGGGAAATTCACAAATTCGACGAGAGAAGTCGGGAGTTGCTCTGTGCTTCATACAAAAGTCTTTAGTCCTTAACGCAAACAGATAAGATTTAAAATCAGGAACACACAGAATCTTCGCTGGACAGGAAGGTGATGATATATCTGCAATTATCAGCTAACTGCCGAATTTATCGTCTGGTAGTGGTTTGGAGCTGGGAAATTCACAAATTCGACGAGAGAAGTCGGGAGTTGCTCTGTGCTTGATACAAAAATTGAAAATTAAGCGATATCGGCGCAACCTGATCGGTGCCGACGCTCGAGCAGAGACCATTTGTCAGCACTTCATCCGTACTTCGTCATTTTGCGTTATCAATGGAGGTGTGGCCGGCGACCATAGATTTATCTGTTTTGTTTGATAAGTGTGAATGGGCATGCGCAATAAACATTATTGCAAAGAATGACGGATAGAAAGCGAGCTAATTTCGCTTGGATGAGCAAAGTTGGTCACAACTATTGAACAAGTGGAATGTAATATGATAATATTGACATAATATAATATTATTGTGGTAATATTATGAAATAACTATATCAAATTGAAATCTAAAGATTTTATTTGAATCATTTTTATTAATTAAAATTATCATAAATATCGATATGAAGAAATATTTTCGAGAAGCAGGTCTTGAACCACTGTATTCATAGTTCCTCTATCCTCACGACGTCAAATCCATTTTTTGTCAAGTCCTCGATCCCTTTTAAGAGGTGAGCTGCCTTATTCCGTGCAAGTAATAACACATACTGCTAACAAGATATCGTCTTGATCTCTTCGTCTACCATGATGTCAATAAACGAGGAGGAATTGGTGCAAGAGAAAGTAAGTCTAAGTTAATTGGTCGGTTGTGAATGTCACTATATTTCATTTGCGCACATCTGCCGGATAATTCGCTCTAGCAATCTGCTTAGATCTAATGACTTCACATTGTAGGCAACCTGGACAACTAGTGTGCTACTGGCCTTACAGAGAGTTGAATCTGCTATGAGGAACGTACGGCTTGTAGATGATATTATTCATGCACGTGAAGAACAAAGGAGGTTCACGGACAAAATAGGATCGGCGACAAATAACAAACGTCGTGAACAGCGGAGAGCCACCTAGAACAAGCGAATGCCAATTTCGTCGAATGAGCAAATGGAATAAGCAAATCCGGCGGTCTTGGAACAAGCCCTGATCGAGGGAGACATCAGTTCTTAAATACCCGTGATCTGAGATTCTTATTTTTAAATAAAGTTAATAGTTTTGAATGTTTCAGCATAGTGGTTGAAGACTTGCTTTGCCGGATTGGCCGCGTGGAAACGCTTCGGCTTTCCACTCTGGAGGACCCGTGTTTACCCTAAGGCTGGCTCTGTATATCAGCAATAGGTCTCATGAGTCGGTCGGATTGGCCGCGTGGAAACGCTTCGGCTTTCCACTCTGGAGGACCCGGGGCAGTTTACAAAGACATAATGTTGTATTTTTCTAATGGATAATACTTTGGCCGGATAATATTACCAGTACTCGCATATGGATCTGAAATCCAAACATTACTTGGCGGATTGGTCGCGTGGAAACGCTTCGGCTTTCCACTCTGGAGGACCCGGGTTCGAGGCGTGGAAACGCTTCGGCTTTCCACTCTGGAGGACCCGGGTTCGAATCTTGGGTCCCACCCCTTGAAAATATTTATCATCGTTCTGGGCCCGGCAAGTCGATCCCCGTCCTCCACAATCCGGCTGACCCCTCCGCAGGGGTGGAAGCCTGTGGAAGAGCTTGTTTCACCTCGCCACTTAGTACTCCTTCTGAGTGGAAAGTGGCGTCATCTGTTGACAAAAAAAATACCCGTGACCTTTTCTGACCCTTTTTCCTGGGGAAAAGAATTATGATGTTTACTTCTTGGAACGTTCACCAAGTTAGGTGTCGTTTTCTCGATTGTTTGGCTGACACATGCACTTAAACTTCCTCCCCGATTTATTATTATTGGGGATGAAAGTCCACCGATCGATCGAAAAAAATCCGAGATGTCATCGTTTAACTTATTTGTTACTGAAGGAAATTGGAGGTGAGGAGAGAGAAATCACATACAATCCGATTTTTGATTCCCCACATTAAAATTATCTCTAGGTGGGCGATAAAATAGAAATTGCCCCACTCATATTTAAAATTATTGGGAGATGATATTTTTAATATTTGAAATTAAAGGGTTAAAGTTCGCAATTCTTTCACTCTGAATTCGAAATTTGTATTGAAATCTTTTTATATTAAACCTAAAATATTGTAAATAAATGCTTTTGTTATTTTTTATTTTATTTACAATATTGTAGATTTATATAAAAAGATTTCAATACAAATTTCAAATTCAGAGTGAAAGATTTGCGAATTTTAACCCTTTAATTTGAAGTATTAAAAATATCATCTTCCAATAATTTTAAATATGAGTGGGGCAATTTCCCACTATTTTATCGCCCACCTAGAGCTAATTTTTATTAATCGAGTTTATAAGGAACTACAGTGGGATCAGCTAGTGTGTTGAAGAATAGAAAAAGTTTACTGTGTTTTTTAAGTGTGTTTAATGTCTTTTTTCCCTCTTATGTACCTTTTTCAATAGAACTTTGGTGGTTGCCAGAAATTTTCGAATTCAGAGTGAAAGGCTTGCCAACTTTAACCCTTTTAATTGTCATACTAGAAATATCATCTCCTAATAATTTTAAATTTAAGTACTGTGCATCTAAAACTAGTATTTTTGGCCAAATATAACAGTAATCGCACTGCTTTCATCCAGATAAAACTGTTAATCGCTATACAAAAATAGAAGCGACGCCTCTAAACGCGGACCTCCATACAGACACAACTTTCATCCAAATATAACAGTAACTTGCGCTGTCATTCTCTCGCCATACCATGTTTCCCCAACCAGAAACACTTCTAAACGTGCACTTGTATTCTGCGCCTGTATTCTCGTACCTGTAGCGGAAGATATTACTACTTACAAATAAACAAATGAAATATATTTATTTATATAACGAGAAAAATAGAAATACAAAGCAGCAAAAAATAAATACAATTAAAATTATTAATAATAATATTAATAATTAAATATCTATCCTTCTCGCAAGTCTAACTTATATTCCTTTATTACTTCAGTGATAGGAGATCCCATTAATTTATTGTTTTCTAATGGCGGTCCATTTAATTCATTGTTTGATGTAAATTGATATTTCAGCTTCCCCTCTACCAGACATGTCCAATTTTAAGTAAAAATTGTTAATTAATTTAAATAATTTTAAAATTGCAAACTTAAAATAAAAATTTTAATTACTCATTTTGGAGCGTTCTCTCTATCTCACTGGATTCTACAGGATGCTGATCTCTGTGGACACGTCAACAATTTTGCAGAAGACGGAGATTACTGCGGTGTTCATAGTTCCCTGAATAAATTTTACAAATCTGGAATCTGGAATTGAACCAAATCTGGAATCATACTGTGGGTGAAAAAGCGATTCATTTTCACGGAATTAGTCTGGCCAATGTCTCAACACTTCTAACTCTGGTTGGAAAGTTGTAGAAAACAACACAGAAATGAAAACTGTTCCCTATAAGTATGAGCTCTTTTTGGTAACTTGAAATAGAACTGTTTCTTAGTAATCAGTGAAAGCTGAGTTTTCTACCATAAAAGGACTATTATTTTTCTTTCTTAAAAACCTTTATTTCTTGTAAAACATTTCCTCTTCTAACTTAAAAATATATTTTATTGATTTATTCTTTAAAAGTTTTTAATATATCTGTCTATGTATTTTAATTTTGACAAAACTTATTTCAGATAAATTTTCTGCTTATAAAATTAAAAGATGAAATTGGGATAAAATGGTTTGGAGGTTCAATCATCACAAGGAAGTATCTATTAAAGGTATATCACTATTGTTAATAAAAAATTTTGCAATTAAAATGATACATTGAATTATATTATTACAGGTTAACAGTGCTGTAATATCTGTGGTTTTCACTATTTTCCAAATAAAACAGTTAAAAGACTTCTAATTTGGATGTTGACTTATATTCATTTTGTGCTAACGGGTAACTTCATTTTCTAATCTATTGGATACTAAACTGCATGACTAATTCAGATGCAGTCATGTGTTTCTCATACCCTTTGATAGACTAGAATACGGAGATTGACGGATTGGTTCCGGATTTTCTTTATCTTTTACTTGTTTCATTTGTCCATAAATTTAATACAAATACCTACTAACTATATATTATATACAGGGTGTCCGAAAAGTTTAGAAACGATCGAATAATGCGAAAAATACAATTTGGATTGAAAAATGAAAAAATACATGCTCAATATTTAAAAAAACTATTCAGTAATATCAAAATTGACCCCTCCCCAACCCCTTTATTTAATCTTGAAGTCCGAAAAGTTTAGAAACGATCGAATAATGCGAAAAATACAATTTGGATTGAAAAATGAGAAAATACGTGCTCAATATTTAAAAAAACTATTCAGTAATACCAAAATTGACCCCTTCCCAACCCCTAGGACGGAGTGAGAGTAACTTTAAAAACCTCAAATGGGAACCCCCAGTTTTTATTGCAGAATTAGATTTTTACATGCAGGTTTATATTGAAACAATCTGATGATTCGTGATAGATGGCATTGAATTTTTTCAAGAAACTATTTTTAATATTACTCAGGAACAACGATGTGGACCTAGTATGTTTCTGTTCCCTCGAGGTGCTTGTTTTAGGTGAGTCCCCTCGCCTCTCTCCATCAAGGCAAAAATGGCAGAATTCCCTACTTAAATTAGATTTTCGAATTGCTGACTTCCAATCTTGAGTATCCCAATTGTACATACATGCAATTCTGCAATAAAAACTGGGACATTTTAAGATTTTTAAAGTTATCCCACCCCACCCCAGAAGGTAGGGAGGGGTCAATTTTAGTATCATTGGATAGCGTTTTAAAAAATATTCAATACGTATTTTTTATTTTTCAATCCAAAGTGTATTTCTTGAGTTATTCTGCCATTTCCAGACTTTCGTACCTCTCTTTGATTTTATCAATTGTAGCTCCATCTATGAAAAAATGATATTAATCCTAGATTAAACTAATATAATTTTTAAAAATATAAATATAAACTAATGTAATTTTTAAATTTTTAATCGAGAATCCAAATCTGCAATAAAAAATGGGGGTTTCCATTTAAGATTTGAAAGTTATCCTTCCCCACACTCAGAGGTTCGGGGAGAGGATCAACTTTGGTGTCACTGGATAGCGTTTTTAAAATATTGAATAAGTATTTTTTATTTTTCAATCCAATTTGTATTTTCGCGTTATTCAATCGTTTTCAGACTTTTTGGACACCCTGTATATCGGCAAACATGTTGTGCTTCATTCTGCATGATCTGAATTCAATTTCTATGTCCTCTAACTCTAGAATGCTTCAGAATAGACTCGAACCCGGTTCATTGAAACCCATCCTCTACCCGACGCTGACCCATCCAGGCACACAATGTTTTCAATGATGGAAGCCCATGGTGGACCTCCATCCTCGAAATGCCTATACCTTGCCGTAAGTTCACACTGGGTGAAAAGCGGTGTGAAAGCCATACAGAAGAGGCGGCCAGACGGCCGAGTGGTAACTGATTGACGTACCACCCAGGAGGATCCGGATCCGGCATCTCCTGAATAGTTTTTTCAGGGTTCTGGGCCCGTCTTTCAAGCCGTGAGTATGGGTGCAGCCTGTGATTGAAACTGGCCCCGTTCTTTACTGGTTAGCAAGTTTCCATTAACACCATTATATTTAGCCATTGTATATTTAAAAACTAATGGTGACTGATTTCAAGATTTACTGAGAAGTCCATGTATATGAATTAGAAACAGATAGTCTATAGTAGATAATCATTCACGTAAGAAATACTTTCTCAATTCATATTTTGCTTCTCCTGAAAATTAACAACAGCGGTATGAACGTGTTTTGGGATCACACTTTTCAATTCCTTGAAGATATTCTCCATAGTAAACTAGAGAAATAATATCAAATAATAACTTAAAAAACCGACAGTCACGTCGAGTTTCAAACCACGACTCAAACTAAACTAAACTACAACTGATCGCGCTAACCACTACACCATTATGACTTGTGCTGGTATTATCAAAATTATTGGTATTTGTTGTTATGAAATCTTTAAATGCGATTTTTGCGCAAATGCTTGAGAGGTGCACTTTACTACTTTAAGATTTTGATTTATTTGATCCTCTACTAATGTGCCAAGTTTGAAGAAAATCGGTGAAGAGAATGTCTGTCCCTCTCGTCGTAAGCATAGTTGCATTACAACTTCCTTGCTTAATCGAAATTCAGATATAAAAATTGAATTTGGCAGAAAAAAGGGACACACGTGGAATTTCTTCCACGACTACATCTTTTTTGACAACAAATTGTGTTGTTGTCAAAAAAATCACAAATCACACACACAAATCAAATCATACCAATTGAACATTTATAGAATGATATCCTTTCCTACAAACATATGTTTCTTCATGTTGGTCAACTGGTGATGCATGAATGTGTGTACAATTAATTGTTCCTAAAATCACATTTAATAAAAATATATAAATATATTGACATAATGTATACATTTACTTTATAGTTTAATAATCTTGAAATAAAACATTTTAAAATATTGGTAACACAATTATCATTTTTATACTAATATTAAATTAGAAAAGAGATTATAAATTTAAATATTACATAATAATCACTTACCTAATATTCCTTAATTCGTAGAATTCCGTTTGAATCTTTGTTGTTCAAGGGTGTTTGGAAAGTGAATAAAACGGTAAGAATCGATAAAAAGTGCCTACCTTGTTCGCTTCCAGTCGCACGGTCGCGGCCTGACCTACCGGCGGAGAGCGCGCAGCGCCATCTAGCGGGAGGCAAAATGTTTACTCCTTTCTCTCGATTTTTGTTTCTTTTTCTAGGGGGTTTTCTCTTTCTTTTCTGTCGCCTTCATCCTTTTCCTTGGCCTAGCAGGTGATTTTTGTCATCCAATAAACTATGCTGTGTCTTCCATGCGATTCGAAGCCAGGTCCTCTCGGTCTGTAGGCCACTTCTATACGGACTACGCTATACTTTTATTCTAGCAGAAACTGTTCAGAAGTTGTATTTGGCTCGTCTGCGCGCCTGCTTCCACACCCATGCGCATTTCTTGGCTACATCGGCGAGCGCCTACTGCGCATGACGACCGACTTTGTCTCGTTTTGTAGCGGCGTCGGCCGCGTTTCTAGCTGCCGCGCGTTGCGCGCTGCGTCCGCGAAGCGTCGAGCAATTGCTATTTTTTCGATCAACTAAACGGCTCGTACGCCCGTTTTTCAGGCCGCACTGTTACTTCCTCTCTTAATCTTCTCTCTATAATCCTCTCCCAAATCTTCAATGTATGTGGCAACAACTTTATTCCTGCATAATTTCCACACACTTGTGTGTCGCCCTTTCCCTTGTAAATCGGTACCAACAAACTCTCTTTCCATTTATCTGGTATCCTTTCCTGGGTCCAAATTTTTTTCATTAAATCCCAAGCAGATTCACTCCCTGCTCTCCTAGGCTTTTCCAAACCTCCACTGGTATTTGGTCCACTCCTGTTGATTTACCTCCTTTCATCTTCTTTATCGCTTCCACCACTTCCTCTCTAGTAATTTCATTAACCATCCGTTCAGTTGGTAATCCATCCTCTCTCACCACTCTCTCATTTTCTTCATTCAACAATCTCTCAAAATAATTTTTCCATCTCTTCACAATATCCTGCTTATCTTTCAATACACTGCCATTTTCGTCTTTAATCTGTTTCATCTGAGTAAAATCCCGTCATGGTGGATACCATATATTGTACATTATTTACTAACATTTTTGCTTAACAACTATCGTTAGAATTAGCATATTTTATATGCGATCCGAAATAATTCTTTTCTTCAAATGTGGTCGAAGGAAGACAAAAAGTTGGACACCCTGGTCTAAAACAAACTATTTGACGTCAGTGAGTTTGAGTCTTTTGTCTAGACCAGGGGTGGGCAAACCGCGGGCCGCGGGCCGCATACTACTACCTCCTAGCTATTATACTAGCCATAATGCCAAATATTTTATCGATAAATAAAATAAATACAAAAAAATATCAAATCTTTTCTATATCTCAGCAATATAGTTAATGTAATTTCTAGAAAAGTAATAAATAATAATTCATATAGTAAAGTGTAGATATCATTACAGTGTCATATTTCCTAAAGTATTAGATAGGGAAAGTTGCGACACTCTGCCATGTTTGTGCAAAAAGCAGCTTTGTCATCTGCGAGTAAAACAACACATTGACACATTTAAATAATTTATGTGCATTTTTTCGGACTTAGCGTTAAAATTTCATTTTCGCTTATTAGTTTTATTATTATCGATATTAATTTCTTTATTTTTATTTAACTTTTTTTATTTGTTAATGCTCTATGTGTTCATAACATAGTGTAACAATGTTATAACATTAGAAAATTAAAAGACGTTCTAAATTCTAAATTACAGATCGTTATCATTTATTAGAAAATTATATTATGCAGCTATATATATATAATTTATTTATTTTTTATATCAGTACATTAATATATAATATATATATAATAATATTCTATATATATAATTTATTTATTTTTCTTAGTACATTAATATACAAAATATATATAACAATGTTCTAACAAAGCATTAACATATTCTGCATATTAATTTCTTTATTTACATTATTTCAGTTAAACATTTGTTACCTTTATACTAACATAGAAAAAACTGACACATTCCAGACCATTTTAAAACAAATTCTAAGTTTTATTTACAATCCTGATCAAGAAAAAAATTTGAAATAGTAAACAGTGCAAAAATTTATTTACAAATTTTTGATGGCAATTCTCATGCCTACAGATATGCCTACAGTTTATCAGATCACATATCACATTTAGCAGATTTCTTTTAATTATTAATACTACAGAAAATAGTAGTGATTCAGATTCTGAAGTGTCTGATGTGGGTTGTTTATCTTCATAATGTTTTATGAAAAGGCTCTTTTTTGTTAGAGTAAAAGCAGTTGATGAGGGAGAATCTGAAATGTAAAAAAGATTTGTTACATACTGTGAACATGAAAATAAAATTATTTTGATTAAAGTTTAATTTCTCTGAGAATAATCCTATCAAGTCATTTGTTTATCATATATCTATTTTTTGTAATTCTAATCATTGGTGCAGGATTGCAAATTGAGAGCTGCCAGATTGAAACTACTACTGTATATACTTGTACTGAATAATGTAGTAGTTTATTTATCAAAGATTAGTACAAAAGAAAATAAATTAGATTTCATTTTTCCTTTATAGTATATTTTTTGAAATTGCAGGATAATGTCACAGGTTTTTTATTCAATTGGGAGGCTGGCAGCATTTATTCTGCAATCCTGCCCACGTGTTCATCGAAAACACCCTTGTATCTTAGCAATTTCAATCCAATTTATTTTCTATATAGTAACCATTTTAAGGGAGAGTTACACTAAAATTTGGCTAAAAATAGCTAAAATATTGATTTCTTGAAAATTGATATTATTTAATCTTTATCTCTTTTACTATCAAATAGCAATTGTAATTTTTTGAAGAAAGCATAATTATGCTTTTGGAAAAGTGTAATTAAACTTCCATTTTGAGAAAAAACAATTTAAAGTTTCAAATATTTTGAAAATTCTTCAACTAAGGAAATCAAATATTCAAAAACTATTTGACA